>SNQJ01S0003865.1:575460-591464 GCA_010110895.2 Picea sitchensis
AATGAAAATGTCTCCTTGGTATATATAGGAGACTAGGAGGTTTAATGGCCTAAAGACGACATAAATAAAATAACATTACTAATCTAAATTACAACTAATGGCCTAAAGCCGACATAAATAAAATAACATTACTAATCTAATATACCCCAATTAAGTGGTAATGAGTCAATATTAGGGCTTAACATAATAGTGCAATTAGTCAAATCCCCCTTGAGAGGTATTAATCCATAAAGGTTGTGTGATGTCTGACCCTTATCTGACTCGAGGTACCTACATAATAACCATTGAAAGTAACCTATGTGGATACCTATGTCAAGAAAATGAAGCCAACACGATATAACCGATGTGTAGACAAACAATCGTAAGTTAGGTCCATCATATGGGCAGGGTAACAAAGCCCAAAATATTGAAAGCACTGCCTCACACAGAGGTAAAGGTTCTAGAAAGACCCCCCAGATACGAATATATCCATAAAAATATCTCTGACGCTAAGAAGGTATTGGAGGGATATCTCCGCAACCAACTTCGCACAACCTTGTTCGTAACTCTAGTGTGAGCAGAGCCTCCTGACGTCACCAATTATACAATGGATTTCACCACTCCATTAGTCAGACACATATGTTGAGTTTAATAGCCTTGGAGAATTTTACTCACAAAATCCTATTCCAAGGTTCTAAATATTAAGTTAGTTTGTGTACCCTGAAAAACAAAATCATTTCTAATCAATTTTAAATTTATCATCCTTACTTTTAGTGGCTCTGTTTACTCAAAATATGTGGTCATGAAACTGATGATGTTATGACTCAGCAAGTAAAATAAATGAATATGAATATAATGCAAAGTCCTAAATTCAATTCTCAACAAATGATAATGTTTTAAAAATGAAACTTTCAATTCAAATCTGCAATTTCAAATAAGATTCAATATTTCCATACATGTAGCAAGATCAATAATAAGAACCCAAAATATCAAATGCCATAATGAAAAATGTATATTTTTCGTATTTTCAATATAAAAGAATGAAAATGAAAGGAATGAACAATAGTTTGATAGAAAGACCATACTATATGCAAACAGAGACAAACCAAGTACAATATCAAGAAGAAAACACCCAACCCAATATGCAAGGACAACCATTGAAAAGGATGATGAGAAAGAAAAACTGCCCAAAAATTCAACCAAAGAAAGGTTTCTTATGACTCTAAAGGAACTTAAAAGTTATGACAGAGACCTAATAAGAATGAAGAACCATCAAAACTT
Organism: Picea sitchensis; assembly: GCA_010110895.2. Taxonomy (NCBI): domain Eukaryota; kingdom Viridiplantae; phylum Streptophyta; class Pinopsida; order Pinales; family Pinaceae; genus Picea; species Picea sitchensis. Next base: position 576,721 of record SNQJ01S0003865.1, read on the forward strand.
ACCCAACAAACATCAAACTTAGCAATCAAGCAAAAAAGGATGATCTATGTGATCGTTCAGGAGAAAACCATGTATGTACACTCCCTATAGAACGACAAATTGTGTATGTACACATCTGTCAAGGGAAAACCTATGTATATGTATTAAAACACTGCCAATTTAAGGATAAGGCCAAGAAACTTAGACTCAAAATGAAAAAAGTTTGTCAAACAATCCTATGACAAGAAACTCAAGATAATCGAGAGCAATCAAATGAGAAAAATACTCCAAACCTCAAAAATAAGATTTAATCCCCAGTATGGTCTCCAATTTTGTTCCGAGGAAAATCACTCTATGGCATGGGGTAAACCATAATAGATGGAAATTATTGTAGAAATCAACTCTAATATCAAGTATGCTATATAAATAAACATGCTAACAAGACAAGATAAATATCCTACCTCGTCCAAACGTTTGACGAATTCCACCATTGAACACTTGACTCAAATCTATACACCTGCAACTTGTCCTAAAAAACTAAGATACACAAGAATATTGTGATAATATATAAATTTATCACATATAATAGCATAATCCATCAATATTCATAACAAATACGCCCATGGAATAACGATTCAAATATTTGAAAGACATTAATTGGACGAGAAAATAGTATTTCTATCAAAATATGAACAACATAAGTATATGAATGAAACACTTCTGTGTCGGCACGTCTCGGACCCGAGAAACTAAGTCCCTTCTATCTAGGCCTCCGCCACTTCAATCGTCCACCAAATGAAAGGTCATATAAGAGAGACAGTGAGGTTCTCCATCAAATAGGGAAGATATTGGGGGATCAACAATGTGTTCAGACTTAAAAGGACAAAGGGATACCGAATCAATATGAAGTAAATAATTTCTCCAGAGTAACTTTGCTCTAAAATTTGAATTCTTCTCCTCTTCCAAAACTTGGATATGGCCCATTTATAGCCTTCAAATGGAACTGAAGGGATGATTTGGAACATTTCCAGTATATGGAAGGTCAAGGATCATGGATCTCATGAGATGACATTGAAACTTGACACCATTTTTTAATTTTGGGCACAAAACCTGATGTACACGGGTTGTAATGGTGCAAAATATGTATACGCATGTTGTATAGCTGTCAGGGCATGTATATGTGGAAAAATAAAATTTTTATCTCTGGGTATTGCAAAAAAGGAACTTCAAGTCTGCATATTGAAATGGAAAAAGCCTTCTGAGAAAGTTGCATGGGGTGAGGAAAATATTGCTATAACAGAAAGTTGCAATGTGGTGGCATCAACAGAAGCAAGTTGAGCATATTAGTGAAAATAGGATCACTTGGAAGTAGCTCGAAAAGTATTTCCAAAAGGAGTACCTCTGAAATCATTTTTATGACAAGAAAATGCAGGAGTTCTTTGAACTTAGGATGGGAAGCATGACTATGGTAGAGTATGAGAAGAATTTCTTGGGGTTGTGAAAGTATGTTGGGTTTATAAACAATGAAAAGGTAAAAATACAGAGGTTTTTGAGCAGACTTCCATCCTTTGATAAAGAAAAGATTTGCTATGATGAGCCCAAGACCTTGATTGAGGCCATCAGGAAGGAAAAATACCTATATGAGCAAGGCCAGGGAAGAGAGTCCATGCAAAAATCTTGGAAGGATAAGAAGAATGAGAAGTCTAATAAGAATAAGAAGGGATTCAAACCTCCTTTCAATAGAAATGAGCCTAATAAAAAACAACAAGATCGGTATGCTAAGGATGAATCCAAGAAAGAAGACTCCTTGGGAAAAAGGGGAAGACCACCAATCCAATTTTGGGGATGCAAAGAGGATCACTTGTACAAGGATTTCCCACACAGAAACGGTAGAGTGAAGACCGTGCACAACATCTAGGAGGAATCAATAGTCGAAGACATGAGAAGAATTTATGCAGCCTTAGATGATCGACAAGAAAAATACCAGTCCAATATGATTGAGGTGGAAGGTGAGATCATTAATCAACCTATTTCTATTTTAATTGATTCAGGATCAATTCCTTGTCACATTGATCCTAAGATAGTGGATAGATTAAATTTGGACAAAATTAAGCTTGGGAAATCAAGTTTGTTTTAGCTAGCCAGTGGAACCAAGAGGAGACTCCACAATATGGTCAAAATTTTATCCATAAGCCTTAATGGTGTGAATACCTGTGCTAATATAAATATCATTCCATTGGGGTATTATGATATTATAATTGGAATGGATTGGTTGGAAAAGAATCATGTTGTCATAGACTGTCATAGAAAGACATTTACATGTCTTGATGGAGATGGAAAACAAAGCACTGTGAAAGGAGTTCCGAGACCCATCTATATAAGGGAGATTTCATCCTTACAACTAAAGAGATGTTTCATAAAAGGATGTCAACTGTATGCAGCCCATGTGGAGGAGACAAAAGATACAAAGGGGATAATCCTTGAAGATTTCTTGATACAACAAGAATTCAAGGATGTATTCCAAGAAATACTAGGGTTGCCACCAAAAAGGGAGATACATTTATATATTTATTTGGTTCCAGGAGATGCCCCAGTGTCAAAAACACCTTACAGAATGAGCACACCAGAGTTAAAATAATTACATATGTAGTTGGATGAATTGTTGAAGAAAGGGTACATACATCCAAGTGTTTCACCTTTTGGAGCACCAATACTCTATTTCAAAAAGAAATATGGAACCTTGAGGTTGTGTATTTACTTTGGACAACTGAATAAGTTGACTATAAAGAACAAGTATCCTTTACCTAGAATTGATGACCTCTTTGATCAGCTAAGAGGGGAAATTATATTCTCCAAGATAGAATTGAGATCAGGATACCATCAAGTAAGAATCAAGGAAGAAGATATCCATAAGACAACTTTTAGAAGCATGTATGGGCATTATTAATTTGTAGTGGTTCATTTTGGATTGTCTAATGCACCAGTTGTCGTTATGTTCTTAATGAATGGCATATTTAGAAATTAATTTGATAAGTTTGTCATAGTATTCCTAGATGAAATCCTTGTCTATTCTAAGTCTGGAGAGGATCATGAGCATCAACTAATATTGGTATTTCAAGTGTTGAGAGAACAACAGTTGTATGCCAAGCTGAGTAAGTGTTCTTTTTATGAGGAATAGATCCATTACTTGGGGAACATTATTTTGGAGCAGGGTATAGAAGTGGATCTTGAAAAGATTGAAGCCATTTGAGGATGGCTAGTGCCCAGGAATGTTTCAAAAGTCATATATTTTATGGGGTTAGTCGATTACTACAAAAGGTCTATAGCATGGTTCTCTAAAATCACTCATCCCATCTCTTCTTTTCAATGGAATGGAATTAAATTTGAATAGATAGTTGAATGCAAAGAGAACTTTAATTTGTTGAAGGAGTTACTCACTAGTGGGTTGGTGCTAAATATTGTTGACCCAAATGAATGTTTTGTGGTATGTACAGATGCATGCAAGGAAGGACATGGTGGCATCCTCACTAAAAATGTACATGTCATTTGTTATGAGTCTAGAAATCTTAAATAGCATGAGAATAACTATGACACACATGACTTAGAGCTTGCTTCCATTGTTCATGCGTTGGAGATGTGGAGGAATTATCTCATGAGAAATAGATTCGAATTAAAAACATACCACAATGGTCTAAAGTATCTTTTTGAACAACCAACTTTGAATGCCAGGAAAACAAGATGGTTGGAAATTTTAAGTGAATACGACATTGATATCAAGCATATCAAAGGAATAGAAAATAAATTTTTTGATGCAGTTAGTAGAATATTGCATCTCATACATGCTACAACTGTCAGTATGCATCAGTCGGACTTGAATAGAAGAATTTTAGATGTTGTTGTTATAGATCAATGTTACCTATAGGTAAAGTAAATCTTATAGCAAGGATATGTAAAACAAAAAATGAAAGAGTATGAGATGAAGGAAGATGGATTACTTTTGCATAAAACTAGAATATATGTTCCTATTTCTGGAGAACTTAGGATTTTGGTATAAAAGGAAATGCATATTGTTCCATATGTTGGACATCTCGATTACCAAAAAACAATTACAACAATAAAAATCCAATTCTTTTGGATGGAGATGAAAAATGATGTTGTTGATTACATCGCCAATTGTATGGAATGTCAGAAAGTAAAGGATGAGCATAGACACGCAACAGGTTTGCTACAACCATTACCAATTCCAGAGAAGAAATGGGAAGTGATAACCATTGATTTTATAACAAAGTTGCCAAGCATAGGAAGGAAACATGACTCCATCATGGTTGTGGTTGATAAATTGACCAAGGATTCTCATTTTGTTCTTGTGAAAACAACTCATACAACAACTAATATTGTAGAAATTTACACACGGGAAATTGCTAGGTTGGATGGGATACCTAGGACAATTGTCTCAGACAGAGAAAAAAAGTTTACTTAAATTTCTGGAAAGGATTATTCAAAGGATTTGGTACAAATCTGAACTTTAGCACAAGATACCATCCACAGTCAGATGGGAAGACAAAGAGGGTCAACCAAGTAATTGAATACATGCTAAAAATGTATGTGATGGATAAGCCATATAAGTGGGGAGATTACTTGCACTTGGTTAATTTTTACTATAATAATGGGTATAAATATTCATTTAAGATGAGCCCATTTGAATCGTAGAAAATGTAGTACTCTAGTAAGTTGGGACAACTCAACATATAGAGTGTTACCTAGGCCAGAGATGCTTAAGGAGATGGAAGACCAGATGGTTAAGCTTAAATAGAATTTAAAGGTGGATCAATCTAGACAGAAGGTTTATGCTGACAATAATAGGACAACAACAGAATTTAAAGTATGAGAGCATGTTCTTTTGAAAGTAAAGCCTAATAATATCTCTTTGAAGTTGGATAGTTGTACAAAGCTGGCAGCTAGATTCTGTGGTACATTTGATATATTGGACATAATAGGGCTAGTTGCATACATGCTTGCATTTCCTATTTCCATGAATTTGCATAATGTATTTCATGTCTCTTTGCTAAAGAAATATGTACATGATCCTAACCATGTTATTGATTGGCATCTTATTCAAGTAGAAATAGAGGGAGACTTTCAGGTCCAACCAGTGCGAATATTGGACATAAAAGTCAAAATGCACCAGAATCGAGTTATAGAGATGGTAAAATTTTAGTGGAATTGCTACGGTTTTGAAGATGCTACCTAGGATCGTGAATATGCCATGCAGGAAGAGTACCCACAAATTTTTGAATAAATTTTGGAATTTTGATTCCTGTTTTGTATATGCACAGAGGACGGTGCCAAAATAAGGGGGAGGGGATGTAACACCTTGGGTTTTGAGACCCCATATTAAATAATGTATTGTTACATTGTTGAGAGGATAGAGTGCCCAAACAATTATTAAAAGGCCATTGTGCCTAAAAAATTTAATGTGTGATAATTATTAAAAATAAATACATCGTTGGGTGCTAGATGAACAAGGATTAGAATTATAAGGGGCTATGATTCCAGAAGATAGGGGGCCTGAGGGGATAATTTTTTTTTTTTTTTAATTACCGATTTTTTTTAACAGGGGGGGGATCCATTATGTAAGCTTCTTGGGGGAGGTACAAGAGGTTCTTGATGCCCAAAAATTACAAAAAAACATCCCAGGCATAATTCTCTCACTTGTTTTGGTCATTCGCTCACTCTCATTGTCTTCCTCATTCTGGTGTTATTCCTAGTCACCTCACACATTTATTCACCTAATTTGTTCATTGGTCATCCTCTATCCTAGAGTCTACACTCCATCCATTCCTTCACTCACTCATCTTTCCTCATCCATGTTTGGATTGGGAAAGGGAATCAGACCATTGAAGAACAACCACAATTTCGTTGGTTGTAGAGATTGCTAGTGTAATCTAGCCATGATTTGAGGCCTGCATGTCTGAGATGATTGGTATGTGTTCCTATTTGCTCACAACTATGAGTCCTAAGAGTCCCAACATGGATATTCTATACCATATTCACTAGAGCCCTAGAAGGAGAAGGATTTACTGAAGGGATTGCATGGAAGAGAAGGGTGGAGGTCCATTCTCTTGGGTGGTGCAGGATGGGTAGAAGAGAGTTGGGTACATGGATTGTTGTGAGTGCCGGAGAAGCTTGTGAGATCTTGAGTGTTCACTAGTTTGGGAATTCGAGTAACACTCTGGAACCATCCTTTTGGATTCATAGCCCTGGCTCGAGGGTGAAATTATTGTTGAGACTAGGAACAATAATGTCTATGGTTGGGTGGAACGTCCTTGGTATATAGCTAGTCGATGGTTCTCTTATATAAAAGATAAGTGCTCTCTATTATGGTTTCCTTTGCTTGTGTATTTGCTTCCATTGTGTATTAAATTATTTTATCTAAGATTTGTACTTATAATATGCATGCTTGTTATTTAATACTATGCATGGCATATTGTGCATGTCTTTTATGTTGTAGTATGAATCTTAGTCATTGCATGTACGTATTTCATGCTTCTTTATTAATTAATTTTTATCAGAAATTTGAAATCATCCAAGAGGTGTGTTGTTGGTGTGGCATCCTTAGCCTGTGGGAGGCTCGATATGATATACTGCACTACTCCAGTTGAATATTAACACTGCAATATAATTAATCACTTCCCATTTTTCTTGACCAAATTGGTCTTGAAACACCATTATCATTGATTGGTGTTTCAATATTTTGAAATATTTCTTTTATGTAATCTTTCTAATACTCTTTTCCATCCATGGATTTTCTAAATTTTAAATACTTCATTGAGTTATTCATTTTGAATCACTACTTGGCCACTCAAGACCACTCTGCTCCAAATGGAATGCTACAAATCTTTAATTTTCACATGTAGATTTATTTTTATGTGCACTCTGATAATACAAGAAACTTTCTTTCTTTGGAGTAATTTTAGAAACAAATTGTTAGATCATACCCAACAATTCATTTTTCATGCATTCCCATACTTTCACATGTAGATAACTCAGCCACTCCATGATTCACACCTCATCTCATGATATCTGTTTTCCTTCTTTTGCAACAAGATTTGTAGCCTTCACTATATTTTTACCTTCAAGTCTATGGATTCCTCCTTAATGCGTTGTGCATGAAATGGAATACCACACCTATTTGCTTCATGATTTATGTGATAAGTTATATTAATTTTCCTTTGTAAAACATTTAGAATCTATAGTAGTTGAATATTACTATCCTTTGATTTTTTTAGACCTTTGTCAAATTTCCATCTCTGCACTTTCCTTTTTCTTTTGATTCTTTATCCAAATGCAAAGATTGACTTGATTCCTTATCAATTGGACCCTAGTATTAATTCATGATAGACTCACATAATTCTCATTGGTTGAATCCTATTCTCTTGCTAGAAATCCTTCACACAACACTCTCTACTAGAGTGCGCTTTGTTGGGCCCTTCGTTTTGATGAATAGAAGTTGTGCATGCCAGTTTACAGCTTCATTTTGCAGAACAAAAGTTGTGCAAGCTGCTGAGGATCTTGACAACGGACTAAAGAAAGAAACAAAAAGCGGTTGGAAGGACAACGCAACATCAGTTTTGAGGAAAGAAGTTGCAATAAGATCAAGAAGAAGAGAGAACTATTGGGTTCTCAACCAACAAACTCAGGATCAAATTATATATATGAGACTAATATGATTGTAAAGGGTTGTTGGGTTGGATTTTGTTGTTGTTGTTATTGTTTCTAGGGTTGTTGTGATTAAGTTTGTGCTAATATTAAAGTTGTGGTGAGAGTCACTATTGTAATGGTCCATATTGTTAGCATAGTTGAGTATTGAGATCTGAGTAAGAACCAAACTATTAATGTATCAGTTTTTTGTATCATTCTAGATGTAGAGGAGCAAGAGACTATAACCTTGTAGCATATTTGATGAGGAGCATCCTCTGATTACCTATGTATGAGAATCAAGCTGTAAGAAGAACCTAATATGTTAATATAATTGGAGGCCCAAATTTTGGATATATCTTGTATATTTAGTCTTCTAAATGTATTGAATGTTGCTATGTATTATATTTATGTCTAATATGATTAATTAGTTATAGCTTCCTTATGAATGGAAAAAAAACGTTGTTTTGTTTATTCTTAGTTAGGAAATGTTTCAAACTGCCACAAGTTCAATCTCTCTTGCACAAGACTAATATGAATCTTGATAACTCAGAGGTTTGTCTAAGTATTCTTCTTACCCTTCCCTCTCTTTCTTGTCTCAGTTTCACTTCAATTGAGACTTATTCCCTCTCAGGAAGATGAAAATGCAAGTTCTCTAGACTACTTTAGTACCTTTTGTTGGTGACTTGATAAGGACCTTGGTTTGATCACTTTTGAGCCAAAAAAATGGTTTCGTTGCTGGGACTCGTGTTTTAAAAGGGAACCTGTGAGGAGAATGCTTCCGCGGATATACAAATATGAGATTCGGAAATGGTGGGAACAAAATTGTGACGCATTTATATGGAAGGAAGGAGATTTGCGAGGTAAAAGAGAGAAGGATACAAGATATTCTATCTTTTATTCAGAAAGATCGAGCGACCAATATGAGATATTCTGGATAAAATTCTAGGAACAAATATTCCATTGGATAGATCGGCTCTAAGGAGCTCTAGAATTCCAAGAATGCGTAAAGAAGACTTATACTTGGGATATAGAGAAGATCGCAACACTTCATCAGTTGGATCACCATATCATGTAAGCAATCGATTTTTGGGTTAATACGACTATGGAGGGATACATCATTGAATTCGCAACTGATAATCACCAATATTTTTCATGGGAAGAATAAAATTTCAAGAAAGGTATGCGCGAACGACTATTGAGGGAATTTCCCCTGTGGATCAAATAATTCTTGATGGAGGAGGGGATGACAACTATTCCCTCACCTGAGATGGTAGCCTAAACACCTATGCTTGGGGTAGGGTGATTTTGGGGTAGGATCATGGAATGGGAAGGGGAAAGGGTTATTTGACAGATGGGGGAATATCAAGAAACAAACGCAATAAATGATCAAGCCTTAAGGAGATTCACCATTGTTGATATGCAGTGGTGTGGAAAGGTAAATAAAGTAGGGAAGTAGTCTGAGGTGTTGCGGAAAGAAATCGGATCAAGATGAACAGATGAAAGAAAGAAGGAAGAGTTGAGGAACGTAAGAATACAAGAATGATTGGAGAGTCTAATATTACAAAAGAGAGAAGAGTATAGAGGAAGGAATCCCTAGATGGGTGTGTTATTACCATAACAATTTTTTGATGGAATCTAAGTCTCGAGACTTAGAGAGGGGATAAACAGGTGTAGAAACATGATAAATTGGAGGTCTGGGCCACATATATAAGAATAAGTTCAAATCCAGTGGAAGCATGAGGTTGATGGGACCCGACGAACCAAAGATCTCATGCACCGCAGATCAACGATCAGCAACCATATCGGGTGAAGAACTAGTGCGAAGTTTATTTATTTGGAAGCAGGTTGATGAAAATACTGTGGTTTCACCTCAATACCCCATGGCGACACCACATGCATATCGGGGAGAAAATAATTCTACCGAAAACCGCTTTGTCTCGTCCCCAATATTGGGAAACGTATATAAGGGGGGGACTCTTGGCGTTATTTTATGATTTTTCAAATCATTTGAACGGTAAAAGTGGCATGACTGCTCCAGTCAAAACTAAGCTCAAAATTGCACCAAGTTATCTCATCTTCCCCTCATTCGCAAGTATTTTTCATCATCACCATAGATACTGTAGTTTTTTATATAACAGAGAAAGATCCCTCGCCAAACGAAGAAGCCCTAGCTGACAGAGACTATGATGTATTTGACACCGAAATAACCGTCTCACTCATCTCTGTGTCCAGAGCCAATTTATCAGATCATGTAGGGAGACAAATACCCTTTCTTGAAGCAATCCAAGCCTCCATAGTCCCTTACATGGTCGAAGTCGCATTCCTCTTCCCATAATTCATAATATGGTGTGTGGAACAATACTCACATGAGGACAAGGTCATTTTAAATAAGTTAGGGTCAGAGGTCCTGTGTAGAATAGATATCTTGTCAATTTGATACACCCTTGGCATACTAAAGTCTCCCTCCACAATATATGAACCCTTAGAGGAAGAAAAAATAGTTACAGTCTACAGAGAATGTTCTCCCAAGGTCAAAACCTTATTTTTACAGACAATGTTTAAACCCAAACATTATTCTGAGAGTCTATCCTTGCCTATGAGTGTAAGCATCATGGTTATCGAAATCTAGTGAGCATGTTTCATACTTAGTCAAATTCTAGGTTTGGATAATGACAAATATGTAGTTGAGGTCATGCTAGGTTTTCTGTTAACCTTTTTCTAGTCAGAGTCCAGTCAGTCAGTCAGTATCAGTTTTGATAAATTCATAGTTGATAATGTACACAAACAGATAGTGAACTTCCAATAACTAATGCACTTCAGGTATTACACGTACCTACTAAAAATGTTCTTGGAAATAGACAAGAGGGAGTTCCTTGAAGCAACATTCATCTCCATGGAATGAAAAAGAATCACATTTCTCATTTTCATAAACAAGATCATGTCTAGAGTTTACAGTTTGATCTTCAACACTAGCCTGCCAAGAGTTTTGGAGGACATGAAAAGTTACTTAAAAGAAAACTCAGAAAACAAAGTAGGAGATTGGGTGTTGTTCATGCACTCTACAGTAATTTGGGTATATGGGTTTCAAGAGGCACCTTATCTTCTCCCTATATTTTTGACTTCAATTTTTTTTCCCTGGAGTTCATCAGGCAAAGAATCATCTCAAAGACAAAGAATTTCCCTAAAATGCACAAGGCATCCAACCTGAAATTTCCTTTCATCATAGGACTATTTGTTTTGAAGACTAGATACTATTTACCTAAAATCCAGGACAAACTCAAGGAGTTTGAATTTTCACAACTACAAGGGAGAAGATATGATCCACATTAGGTCATATCTAATAGAATATTGGTGAGAAAACAGGGCCCTTATGAACATGAGTATGTGGAAGGTTTTGACAAATTGGCTAATTTGGAAACCTATGTTGATATGGAAGCCACCTTGAAGCTCTCTTAGGCACATTAAGTGGGGCTGACCCTACAACAGACTCAAACACAACATACCCCTCAGAAGATGACATTCAAAGTTCCCAAATTAACTGTCTACACCAAATGAAGCATTTCAGAGGCCCTAGGCACTAGTAGTCATCAAAATGCTCCCAAGAAGATAAAGATCAAACAATCTCCACAGATAGTAGATCTGGAGGAAGAAGAGCCTAATAAGAAGCTAAGTATGGATATGGTGGAGAGTGGCACTAGCAAGGAAGAATATAGAAAAAGAAGCATGCCCCAAGGTGAAAGCAGCTCAAGAGATTTCAGTAGAAAAAATAATATTTTTGATAAAACAGTCGGAGCCATTTACCAATCTAAAGGAGATTTAGCAAAGCAATATGTTGTGAAAGGAAGCCTGGACATGAGTGAAATAAGGGAGTTGATACCTGAGGTGGAATGGATTTCTCAACATAGGTATTCTCTGTTCTCATTCAAAGATATAGAGAAGAAGTCACTCAACATAGCAATTATTGATGATGATAAAGTGTCTAAGATCAAGCTGCACTATGAAAACATCAGTGCCCCAGACAAGGTGAAATTCCACAGAAACACCAGTGACATGTTGTATTAAGAATACCTAGGTATGAGATTAAGGGTTTCAAGCTTGACAACTCATTTACATAAGTTGGAGGGTCAATTCAGACAAGAGAAAGCATCCAACAGAGTTTGGCAGAGTCAAGTCAAGAGATTATAATCTAAAGGCCCTTGGGGGGTAAAAGTTTCCTTAGAAGAGAAAGATAAGATGATTCAAAGGATGAAGAAAAGGCTAAATATGTCTTCCATAGAGCTCCAAAAACATCAGAGTTAGTTTCCCTAGAAAAAGAGAAAGAGACATTTCAACAAGAAGCATTGAATTACAAGGCCAAAGTGTTGCAACTAGAGAAGGAAAACGTGAATTAGTCATAAGGGAAGACATGAGCAATAGACATGGTTATTTTTGAACCTTCTATTATAGGAATTGAGAAAAGAACTGATGGATTGGTTCAGGATATGTCCCAAGTTATCCTTAAAGAAGAAGAAATCAAGAGCCTTAAGGGAGACATGGAAAAACTGCAACAAGAAAAATGAAGGATGAGAAGATGGCCCAGTTCTAGAAAGAGGATCAAGCTTTACAAAAAAGGGTAGACAAGTTGAAGACAAGGTTGAAAGGAAAATTATTGTTGCAGGGGGGGCAAACATGTCATCTGGGACTCTATTTCTGCTTGATGCAGCCCCCCTCCCCTCCTGGGGTTCAGAGACCTCCCGATCTAGGATATTTATTTCTTTTAATTCAGATCGACTCTTTGGGCTCCCGTTTGAACCCAAAACAATTATAAATAGGACCCTTTTTCTCCTTAGGTGCAGGTCCTGTGATACTTGCACCCTTTATCTATGCACTCTAGGCGCTCTTCAATTTACAGGCGCTATCTCCTTTTCACTAGCCCCTTCCTACATACACCCCTATGCTATGACCTTGCACAAATGCATGATTACGGGCACAGGAAAGAGTGATTTTAGACCAACCTGCTTTTGGCCCCATAATTCACCTCCATTTGCCACTTATCCCTTTGTTAAAACCGTGGTTGAAATTGCGACCCGCTCAAGGATAATTGAAATCTGAGCATGTCCTAGCCCTACAATCCTTCTCGTCCATCAATATCTCACTTTTAGCGATGACCCACAAACAACGGTTGTTATTTATCCTCCCTTTCCTTTACTTCATGTGCCTTCCTAGACCTCCATTATATGTCGACATGTAGCTCCCATTTGAATCAACGGCTATGGTTGATTCTGGCTTTCTATCCTTTGGGAGTTTCAACTCTCAAATTTATGCTTCCTCTGCATGAAAATATTTTGGAGTGGAAGATATTTTGAAACCTATCCCTCCATATGTGCGGCTATGATTTCCTCTGTGAATCTAGCCTTCAAAAATCTCAATTCTCAAATTCCCACTTCTTCCGGAGTGATTTCTCTGAAATGTTAGAATGCCTGCCACTTGTCCTCTTCAATCGATGGTTCAGCTCCCACTTCGAGACTTTGGCCTCCTCAACCAAATCAATGGTCCTTCAACCTCCTCCTCGATCAACAATCACGATATCCTTAGAGACTTCTACACTTTCACCCTCTTCTCTCCTCCATAGTGTTCCGTACCCAAAGTTCTAGATCTGGCGCCACGTCTCCATCTTAACATCGACGACTCTCATCATTTTTGGGACTTCGGCCTTCGAGATTCTAAAATCTCAACAAACACAAACCTGTGGAGTGAATCCTTCCAGAGTGTCGGATCCTCCAACACCTGTCCTCCTTGATCCAACGGTTACCCAACAAATTGAATCTCCATCCTCCACGTGTCCCTTCGTAGATCAACGATGTACATGCCCCCTTTGGGATCAATGACCCTAAATGCTTCAGGATTCGGTGCTTCAGAACTTTCCGAAACTCAACTTCTCAAAAAACCCAGAGTACGATCCTCTGAAGTTCACGATCTGGTGACACCTGTCCAAACCAGATCAATGACTATTGTCCACTTCGATTTTTTGAGCTTTGTCTATTTCAAACACTTATCCTTCGCGTTCTCCCAAAGTGATTTCACCCGAAGTTCATGATCTTTCTCCACGTTCCCTTTTGGATCTGATGGTCTAGATTCTCTTCAAGTCCTTGGGTCTTTGGTACTTCGACTGTTCGGGGTTTGGGAATTTCAAACTCCTATGAACTCATTTCTCCCATAGTGCTTTCACCCAAAACACTTGATCACTTGACGCGTGTCTCCCCCTTGACCTGACGGTCTTTATCCACTTCAGTTCTTCGGGTTTCAGGAGTGTCAACTCCTGTGCACTCGTTCCTCTTGCAGTACTTTCACCCAAAAAATCAGATCTTTCACCACCTTCCGCCCTGGATGATGGATGGTCTCTGTTCAGCTCGAGACTTCGGGACTTTGATGAGTCCACTCTCCTTCACACAGAAGGTTTAAGTCTTGTGCACTTACCTATGGATCCAACGGTTTCTATTCCTCTACATTCAGATCCAACGAATGGGATATTTTCTTCTCGTTTTCACTTCCTTCCTTCACTAGACGTTGATCTAATGGTCCATATTCTTCCCCACAAATGATCAGAAGGTTGTTTTCGCTCCTCCTCCTGAGCTTTCACCTTCTGTCGGCTTGGAAGATTTTGTGAGCGTTACAAGGTTTTAGCCTTTGAACTTTCTCCTATGAACCCAACTGTCTGGGTCTCGCTTGCTCTATGCTAATGTTATCTCTTCTGAGCTTTCAGACTTAGAATAAGTTCGTCACCCATGAACTACTTGTGCTATCCCTTCAGATTTTGATCTCCTCAAAGATTTCAATCTCCCATGCACTCCTTGCATTTCTAGGATTTTGTCAAACTTAGATTCGAAGGATTTATTGAAAATAAATTCTTCTCTCCCTCCTAGAAATCCTCCTGCTCAATTGACACCCTGCAGAGCTATAGAGAGTGTTCAATAACTCTGTGAGTATCTTCCTCGGATACTCTTCTCCATGAAATCGACAAAGAGTTCTCTTTGTGCACACTTGAATGTTAAGCCCTAATATTGGCTCATTATCCCTTAATTGGG
>SNQJ01S0003865.1:611022-621503 GCA_010110895.2 Picea sitchensis
AAGGCATCCGTTAACATGTTTACTTTTTAACATTTACCTAATCACATTAAAAAATTACTGTAAGGATATGTAATTGCCACGTTCCATTTATCAACCTAATGCAGCCAAACGTTTCATATTACCATAGACGAATTACCACAAACATTTTATATTGGAGTCACGCATTCTCAATATATTGCAGGCACGCATTCTCAACCACTACCTTTCGGCGTTCTCAGACGCGAGTTAGCGGTTGTGCTAGTATACATACATGCACAACAAGTTACTACTCTATTTTATACATACATGCACAACAAACCACTACTCTATTTTATAATTAACATCAAAATAAGAATATCTTGCCACACTACAAAAGCTCACAAGCCATAAATGAAGATATTTATTTTATCAAAACTACTCGTATTCACGACATTAAAAAACAATTAATATTTTTTTTTTCAATATATCCACATAACATTAGAAAATCTTTATTTTTTAAGAACTTCAATGCTATCCAAGTTGTGTGAGAAAACAACATGACACTAAAATCCAGTGGATTATAAAAATTATATAAAACTTAATTTCATTTTATATTATTAACAACATTAATTTACAAAATCCCATCGAAGATATTGGTGTAAACACGGATTATATTGGTGACTTGCAAAGTTTGAAAGTCACTAGTCTTGATAAGACAGTGATGGAGAAACGATTGGAAATCAAAACTTCATTGTGGCTTTCCGGTTCGATATTTTCTCGGATTTTGCGTCGCTCACACGGTCGAGCATCTTCACGAATCCATAGCGTCACTCACACGGCAGAGCCACATTTTGTCTATTATTTCAATACGTGTCAAGTCATGGTGACCTTTCTTTTGTATGCAAGTCGCCTTACACATATTTGAATTGCCAAGGGTTGGTGAAGGGTAATTGACCATTGAGGGCAGCTCCAGTAAGTGTTATTTTGCCAACGATGAGTAGTATTTTCTGGCAGATTTCCACTCTAGCTTTCTTCAGTTTTTTTGTTGGCTCATTGCTCTTTCCTTTCCGCCTATTTCTATTAGTTTCAGTTTGTTGTTGCTTCAGCCTGTTTCCAATATATTGGACTATTGCGGGGTCTGTTATCATGGCTCTGTTTGTTGATGTAAAAAAAATTATACCTTATATAAATTTGCGTTAATTTTTTCCTGGAAAAAAAAAAGTCGCCTTACACATAGAATATATATATCTCTACACTCCCATATTTTTTCCTTACAGTCTTTCCACGGTTTCTCCGCGCTTCTCAAACTCGTAAACTCATCAATCCCTCACAATTTGCTTCCCTTCCCATTGGCAATGGCCTCTGCCTCCACCTCCAATGACGATGACGATCGCCTCTGCGTCGAATTGGCATTGGCCTCAGCCTCCACTTCCACTGGAAATTTGCTTCCCCTCCCGTTGGCAATGGCCTCTGCCTCCACTTCCAATGGCAATGACGATGGCCTTTGCCTAGAATTGACATTGGCCTCTACCTCCACCTCCACTGGCAATTTGCTTCCCCTCCCATTGGCAATGGCCTCTGCCTCCACCTACACTGCTGTAAATTCCCCTGCCAATTCTTTCTACAAGATCTTCCTCAACCATCGCAACCCTGATGCCAAAAATACCTTCGCCAACGATCTTTACCATCGCCTGGTTTTACATGGATTCCGAGTCTTTTGGGACAAGGAGGAAATGCAAGTTGGAGATACTTTAACTTCCCAAATACAAGAGACTGTCAAAACCACCTCTGTTCATGTGGCTATTTTCTTGCCCCGATATGCAGAATCTAAATGGTGTCTTGATGAGCTCCACCTGATGGTGAAGTCGGGAAATCCCATTATGAGGAGTATGTGTTATATTCTTTGCACCACTAGCTCAGGGGTTCAAGGCAGCGCCCTCGAGATTTTTTTTGCCTCAAGAAACTTGTCACATTTTTGCCCCCTTTTTTTTGTGTCACCTCGATTTCTATGTCCATTGTTGGGCGGTTTTTTGGAACATGGTTTTTGTCGATGGTTTTCTATTTCCAGTTAAAAAATTAGAGTTGTTGACTAATCCAAGTCATTGAGTTAGGGTTTTGGATGTCGTTGGCTCCTATATGTATATTGTATTGTAAACAATGTATCATTATGAATGAATATTGAATATGTTGGTTTTCCCGGTTTGGGTTTCCCAGGGAAAAATATCTATGTAATGTGTGTATTTGCCATTGTATCTTTTTTGTTCTTTTATTGAAAATCCGTTTCCAGTAAATATTGTACAAGGTTAAAATCTACACATTATTTATGTATTTTACCATATCCATCCCGACGAGCTTAAATGGACACAAGGGGAAGGAGTCTATGCTCAAGCCCTAAACAACCTTGAAAAGAATAGAACACATGATTCTCAACCGCGTTATAACCCCGCCACCATTGAAAAATGGAGGATTTCTCTCTCTACTATTGCAGGAATAAGTGGGCTAGTGGACAAGTTTAACGAGTGATAAGTCAAACTTCCGCTCTATAGATTGAATATGTAAGATTCTTTACCTATAATTTTATTTATTTTCTAACTATTAGGTTGTACATTTTCTTGTGAATAACTAGGGACGAGGGGGAGCTGCTCGATAACGTTGTTGAATCTGTGTTAAAAAAGCTGAAAAAAAACCCAGTTCAATGTGGCAGAATATCCAATTGGTTTTGATGAAAAGATTGAAGATTTTGAAAACAGAGTCTTATTGCAGCAGCAAAGTGGCAAACCTCGGGTCATAGGGATAGTAGTCTTTGGTGGTATATGAAAGACAACGTTGGTTCAAGAACTTTTCAATAGGAAGAGTTCAAATTACCCTAAATCTTGTTTTTTATGTGATCTAAGAGAGAATGCAAGAAAAAACTCTTTATATTCCTTGCAGATGAAACTTCTTAAGGACTTGATTCACATGAATTTACAAATAGAAATGTCAGTGTAGCTATAGAGTTGCTTAAAACCCATCTTTCATCTTGTCACACGTTCGTAATTTTAGATGATGTAGATCATGCTAATCAGTTAGATGCACTTCTCAGACCAATTCGAGATGTTCTTCACTCCAACAGTTTAATATTGATTACATCTTGAGACAGAGATGTTCTCACAAGGTGAAGAGTGGAAGAGTCATCAATTTATAAGTTAACTGACCTTAATCCACAACATTCCCAAGAGCTCTTCTTCACCCAACACCATCCACTCCCAGGATTTGAAGATCTGGTGGATAAGTATTTAGAAGCGTGCAATCAACTGCCTTTGTCTTTGAAAGTGTTCGGAGCTCTTCTCTATGGAAATCATGACAAGTCTTATTGGGAAGACTAATTGGAAAGACTAGAACAAATACTTCCAGATGACATACAAAACATTCTTCAAATTAGTTACGATACACTTTAAATGGAAGAAAAACATATATTCTTAGACATTGCATGCTTTTTCATAGGAACAAAGAGGGATGCGACAATAAGTATATGGGACGGATGTGGTTGGAAAGGCTCACTAGGGTTGTGAAGTTTACAAAATAAGAGTCTTGTGGATGTGGACAGTTGGATGGACGATTTCACTTGGATTGAAAATGGGATTAGAATGCATGACCACCTCAAAGATCTGGGAAGAAAACTTTCCAAGGATTCAGGATTTCCATGTCGGATTTGGCGGATAGAGAACATTGATGATTTGTTGCAACAATCATCTGTATGTAGTCAAACATTCTATCTACTAGAGTATTCAATAAAATATGTATACAACTTTTTAAATTTTTGTTGTTTTTCAATCATGAACAAGAAGTAACCGAAGTGCGGGGAATTATTCCATGGACAATTCCATCAATTTCAGGCTGCAAAATGAGGAACTTGAAAATTCTTCATATTGACTACACAAAGGAAGATGAAGACGATTCTTTGGAATGTCTTATGAATGTAGTGCAATTATCGAATCTCATATACCTTCTCTTGTTTAACAGTGGTCCCTTTGATGAATCTTACCTGTCTTCTTGTATTCCATTGACGAAGTTAAGGGTTTTAGCAATGTTGGGTGATTGTTACTTAATAGGGTTGGAATCACAAGTAAATAGATATTTATTGACTCAAGTATATTTATTTTCTATTATAATATGGCACCACATGGTCTCCAATGAATTACAAAGGGTTTTTATTTATTTTTAATGCTTCATGGAACAAATGCAAGGGTTTTGCCGATGACAATCATCTATATCTTGAGATAATTGAAACATGTGAACATTTTGCAAGAACCTTTGTAGTTGCAGGAATTAGAGATTTCAGGTGACCTATTTCCAAAGTCCATAGGGTTGTTGAAGCATCTGGAATGGATTGTGATATATGGAGGAGTGAGTTTTTTAGAAGATATTTGTAATCTTCTTTCATTGAAACACTTGAGGATTCAACATACTGGAATATCTCTTCCAGACTCGTTGGCGAATCTAACAAACTTACGTCATCTGGACTTTTCATTTTCCTCGCAATTAGACAGACTCCCCAATTCCTTAGGAAATCTAACAAACCTACGCCACCTGAAACTATCCTCCTGGGAATTAGAGAGACTCATTGATTCCTTCGGAAATCTAACAAACATGTGCCACCTGAAAATGTTCTCCTAGCAATTAGAGAGACTCCCTGATTCCTTCAGAAATCTAACAAATCTGCAACACATTGACCTTTCAAACCACGGGGAATTAAAGAAGCTTCCAGATACCTTCGAGAATCTCAAAGGACTTAAATATATTGAGTTAGTTGGTTGCAAGCATGCACCTGATAGAGATTCATAGAGTTCTACCTTAGTATATACCTCTGCAGACATGCCAAACTTGTTCCCCAAGCCATTTCATGGAAAAATTAGATTTTCCTACTAAATGGGTAGTGCAGGCTCCTAAGCCCTCACCCCAAATTACTCTCAATACTGCAGATATTGCAGAAGATCATACTCAAGCAGTTATTCAGTTTTCTCCAAGAAGGTATGTCTCCTCTAAGTCATCATATCCTGCATCACATACAACCAGACTTGAATGTTCACACACTCCCATTTTTCAATGGCCACCCATTCCAAGACTCATCCAATGCCATTTATGCTCTGCTCTTGTCTCTAACCAGTCTTCTCAAAGCAACCAACGTGGTGAAGTATTTTTAAACTTTCCATCTACGTCTTCTTTTCCATCTCCAAAATTTGAAGGCATAGATCCACCCATTTGTACTCATGAACTCATCTAGATGGCACAACCTTCTATTCTTCCAAGTCAATGTCCTCTATGCCTTAAGATGATCAATACCCAACCTCAAGTATGCTCTACTATACATAAAAACCATAATCCCAGAAGTGATTATCCTCCAACCTCGATCTCAAAATAAAGTTGTCCTCATCCAAAGTGTTATGATACAACATACATAGATTTTCCACATGAAATCCATGTCTTAATGATGCATCATATTCTTGAGCTAGAAACAAATGATCCTAGAAATAGAAATATTTAACTATTGTATACCATCGAGAACTCCAAGATATGGATTAGGGTATATTGAACAAACAAATGCAATAATTCCATCCTGCATATTTGAAAAACCATTACCCACAAGACTACAAAAACCATCAGTCCCAAAGATGCACAGATTATTTCCCCTTATGAATGGATGTCCTAGAAGAAGAGTAAACATAGATTGGATTAAGAGAATGTTAAATTGGGATTTGTTTACTCATCCCCAAGCCAAAGAATTTAATGGCACTACTTTTGCAAAACTAAAGAAAGAATTATCTGAACAATGGAAAACATATATGTCAATAAAGGATTTGTGGATATCCTTTTATGAATGGTACAGACTTTCCCAAAAGGAAGCAATTCAAATGATGTCTTCCAAAGAAAGTGTCAGTACCAAACAAAAATGGAAAGCCTTATATGGACAAACAATTGAGACAAATTTTCCTTTTCCCCCTTTTAAAGGAATCATTTTAGGAAAAGAGGAAAAACAAACTAAGGCTACGCCCCTCATGATTCACAAGGAAGAATCGCATCAAACAAATTCAGAGAAAAGACTCCAAAGTGTGTTTGAACAGTTAAATTGGACAAATATTTCTCTAAGAGGGATGGCAACACATACTTTTCTAACCAATTACTATGTTAGAAAGAAACAAATATATCAACTTTAGGTCTCTGCAAATCAAGTTGCTTCCCGTATAAACTCTGTCAATTCCCAAGTCTTTGAAATAAAAAACACTTTAGAAAGTAAAAAAGAATCTTCAAAAATATACCATGAAGAACTAATGGAAGGATTAAGTGAAGATTTTAAGAACATAGGGGAATCTATTATTAAAGTATCATAAAAACCTGGAAAGCTTCCTAACAAACCAATTCTTAGTTCTTACTTATTTTCGCATAAGGTCTCATCAGTAAACTCTACAGTCTACATTCTTGAAGAAATTGATTTGAAGAAAAAGGTTTCCAGTCCATTTTCCCCCAGAACAAGAAGAAGAACTATGACCTGTGGAACTACACCCTCTGGAACTATGATCTGTGGAACTACGCCCTCTGGAACTATGACCTCTGGAACTATTTTTATTTGAAATTAATATTGTTTACTATTTTTAATCTCTTTTTTTTTTCACATATATCAAAATACTAGAATACATACCTCTCTTATTTTTGCTATAACTTTTCATCGACTTAACCAATTCTAAAATGAGTTATATACTGCACTAGAGAAGACCGATATCTATGATCTAAAAGAGAAAAAAGAAATTATTTTGATCATGTTAATACCCTCTTAGCCTGAACAAACAAAAGGCGTTGTAATTTCAATGACATATTGACTTTCATAATTAAAAAAATGGGTTCTCTACAATTATACAAGTTTTTGGAAGGAAAGTTCATCATTAAGGTACTCAACACCTAAACCAAGACATATACCTTATATTTTGTTGGAAAAATAACATACCACTGTTAGAAAAAATCAAATTTCACATAGTTATTCACAATTTCTATGAATAAAAGTTGTGCATTAAAACTAATTCAATTTCCTACCTTTCATCTTGTGACACCATATTCAAAAAGTACCTTGAATAATCTCTCCAAGTTAACAGATTGTTGTTTTTCCATGTTTGCATTGCCACTAATGCGTCATGAGAGACCATCATTAGCTTGCACTCACCCTTTTCGATTTTTTTCATTTAGCAAAGACAAACGAGCATAGATTTTAACAAAGATTTTCTTATCGATACACCTAAAAAACTACTCTATCGTACATTCTACCAATGCATACAATACAATGTACATTGCATTAGTGTTAACCATTTTGAAAAAAAAAATAACGATGTGTCATAGACATATAAGAGCACCAATGCATAGTGATACTAGGCACATCATGGAGAGTTAAATTTAAAAATAAAAACAAAATATTGCTTCAAATTTTATAAAACATTTTATTTTTAAAAGATTGATATTCAAAAGGCCATAAACATATAACCAAGTTGAAACACATTTATATAAGGGATATAACTAAAAAATAAAGTAATAAATCATATTTCAAAATAATAATTCATGATACTTACCACTTTATATTTTATTAATTTAAAAGAATTGCTTGCTAGTATTCTATGGACATATAATCCTACTAATGCATCAAGATACAACATAGACCACAATAGGCTTAAAAAAATTACCAAATCAATTTTTCATTTTTATTATCCCTTTTCATTCACCATTACTTTTACTTTATTTTTAAATTTGTTAAAACCTTTTTAATTTAATTTTTTTTATTTCTCCAACAACTATATCTATGTGAGAAGACAAGATTAGGTAATTTTTTTGTTACATCCTAATTTACATTTTCATAGTTATAGTTTTCAAATTTAAATTGTAAATGTATAATTTTTTTCTTTTTCTTCTTTTTTTAAATGTGGGCTATCCTCTATATGTTTAAGCATGGAAATGCTCCATAAAATTATATAATCATTTGGATATGATTAGCTCACCAATATATTTCTATATTTGTTGCAATGCATAAGGTTTAAAATCATCAACGAAGACTAATTAGTTCTATAGCTTAAATGAAAGTGACAATCTGAGTCCATAGTTTAAAGTCCAAAAAAATCAGTGATAAATATCTTGCTTCATTGGATGGTAGTATGTTGCTCAAGTATATGTTGTATGAAATGTATATCATTTTCTATTTGGTGTGGCTTGGTCGTAACCTTAAAAATAGATTATTATTATTATTATTGTGTTTTAAAAAAATGGAGAAACAATAAACTCTACCTCTATCAAATAACCCTAAAATCCAATATTTGAAAATTGAAATGATAATTTTTATTATAATAAAAAAAAGTTAACTCCACTATTTGAAAATTGAAATGATAATTTATATTATAGTAAAAAAAAGTTAACTCCATTATTTGAAAATTAAAATAATAATTTATATTGTAGTAAAAAAAAAATTCACTCCACTATTTTCAAATTGAAATGATAATTTATATTGTAGAAAAAAAATGTTAACTATTTGAAAATTGAAATGATAATATTGCCATATTATATTATATTATATTAAGAAAAGTTTTGTTAAATTCCTTTAAATTCTAAAGACCCATAAACTCTATTATTTAAAAATTGAAATGAAAATGATGACATTTTGGTGTATTATGCTATATTAAAAACAAAACTTTTGTAAAGTTCCTTTTCATTCGTTTAAAATAGATTTGAACTTTACATAAAACTATCTAATAGAAAATGGAAATACATAAATAAATATTTTGAGTAAGAGTACAAATACATATATTTATGTTACAGAAAAGATAATCCATGATTAATTCACACGACTTTTATGGAAATACATCATAGGAAACTTGGCTTGGAACTTTCTGCACTATGTTATGATGCATAACAAAGAGAAAACAATGTCACCACCTTTCACTGAGCGCCAAGAACACGTACATTTAGACATCATGCTTTCGAGAGTATGATATTTTTATATTCTTATATTTGTTCAAAGTATGTCAAGGCAATTGGATTGACCATGAGAGAAAGATGAGCCTAAAGCTGGCCTGTACACGGTGTAACATAAATATTGAGGCTAGAATTCCAGTAGAAATGTATTGAAATTAACAACACAAATGTTATCAAAAGACGCCATAGTGATTGAAAATATATTACAGTGAAAATCCAAAATTTTGATTCCATATAGGGGTTGATTTGATTTCCCAAAAGTGCATTGCAATTAAAAAAAAATTAGGGTTGAATCTTTATCTAGTTTGAAACTGAGGCCAATCATAGTTCCAAATATTGATGATTAATCGCAGTTTAGTTTTGAAATAATGCCCATCATATAGATATCACTTGAAAGCATAAATGACAGGTAAGATAATTCCAGAAAATAAACCCACTTATTTTTAAACAAATTTAGTTACAGATGGGCCGTCCAAATCACCTATAGATTCCCATAAACAACTCTATGATTTGCAAGACTCCCACAAAAATTTGGAGCCGCAAAATTTTTATTATCGCCCTCCGCTTTGACGCCGCTGGCTGCAAAAAAACTGGGATGAAGGCCATCCATGAACTCACCATTAATGAAACTATGCTCTTCTGCAATTGGCCACAGAGTTTTCTCCAAAGGCCACCGTCTTCCCACAAATACCGTTTGCGGAGGGGAGATTTGCATTCATCACATATCAGTGGTTTCCATTGTATTCGGAATCACCATTAAAACAACCTTGAAACAAAAACCCCACTCTGTACCAAACCCAAAGGAAAACACCCTGGCAATCTGAGAGTCGAAGCTCAGAAGAACGCATTTAACAAGAGGTAATTGTTTGCAAACCAGAAAGCTAATAATAATTGCAGAATCAACGGGCTCGAGAGACAAATAACCATTAAACAAACATATTCGCTCAACTCAATTTCAAATTTAAAGACCACTTCTTTTCCAATTTCAAACTTCAACCCGCCTTTTTACCAAGGTCAAATTTCAACCCGCCAATTTGTCCAGTTCAAATCTCAACTCGTATGCATGGCATGGATGCATTCCATGGACGCATTGCATGGCATGGCAGTTGGATGCATTCCATGGACGCTATGCATTACAGCTCATCGTCAGGGGCGCTAGGATTGCTCATATTTCGAGGGAGAGGTGACACAAAGGTAACGGCGGTTTGTGTCACGACGTTTGGATGGGTGGAGTGGTCGGATAAATGTTGCTGACTACCGGAGGATGCACATTGGAATCATGGATTGGCGGTAGTCAGAAAAGGTCCCTTTCGTTTGGGGTTTAGCCTATGTTGTTTTGCTAGGATCCGTTAGCCTTGAATGTCGTTTGTATGCTCTTAAATCATCCATGTACGCCTCATCAAATTTGAGGAGGCTCACCTAGCTCCACCGGTCTTCATCGTCCAGATTGTAATGTCCCCACTTTGGGACATCATCACAGGGCAGAGATTTATGATGACCAGAGTAGCCAGATGGATGCTAGAGCGAGTACATGGGTATTT
>SNQJ01S0003865.1:651654-661952 GCA_010110895.2 Picea sitchensis
AAGGAGAGACATTGAATGCATCAAACTTATGATCTCATAAGGAAGATAATCAGTGAAGCATAGTCATTTTGTTTGTGGATCATTTGAGCAAAGGGTTTGGACAAAGAGAGCTTGGTGAGGCTGCTGCATCTGCATATACAGTTGTAAGCACTTTGCTTTGTTTCCATTAATATATATATGTGCTTGGCCTGTTTCCTTTAAGTTTGTGTATGTTTCATAAACTTGTTTCTTTTGATAGATCCATTTTGAAGCTAATCATGATAGAATAAGAAGTATGTTTTGTCGTTGCTGCTCATTGGATTGCAGGACCTTCTAAAGAGCTTGGAGATCAAGATTAGCCTGGATCGAGTATGGACAAACTTCGTTAAAGGTATTTATACTCCCTTATTCTTATTCCTTGACTATTTTAGCTTCATTATAAGGAATGTCAGTGTCCAACATTAGCACCTTTCTGTCTTGGTTATAGGGGTCTATATCCAAGAGGAAGTTCACCTGTTCGCAGGGGGATTTTCCTGTAACAGAAATTGGCGACTCCACTAGGGATCGATATCAATTTGTCTTTCCTTGGTCCGTCCCTACCATTTTCCCACCTTTCATATCACTTTTACTATTTTTTCATCATCCATTAGCCTTCTCCTACCTTCACTACCAATTTCACCAATTTTTATGCATTATGGGTGAGTGTTTTGCATTTTTTGGCTCTTTTTCTGAGATTCTGGGAGGACTAGCGCCCCCCCCTAGGCCATACCAAAGCGTTGATATCTTTCCAATGCTCCCCTACAATGTTTTAGGGAGCGTTTCAACACTCTGTACCCTTGAGATAGGGAACACTAGTATCTTTTTTGGGAGTTTCTGCCTTATTCTGCTTAGTCTTTTGCACCCTGTTTTGCAGAGGTCTTTACCCAGAGTATGTGGTTGGTTTTTGAAGTTGTTTGGATTGGTTTTTTATGCTTATCACTCCCTATTGTATTTATTGGAGCTTGAAACCTCTTTCACAAATGTGAAATTGCCTTTTCTAGCTACTTGTTTTGTTGGGACAGTTTTGAGTGATTTCTCTTTCTCCCTGTCTTTTATTGGATTCTTCTCTGCATTTTCTTGTGTTCCTTGAATGCTTGATTGGTTATATAATCCTTGATTGTGTTCTTGTAAGAAAAAGTTTCTACTTGTTTTCTTTCATACCTCACTGCCTTGAGTGCATTCTTTGTCTGTAGCCTTTTTGCTTTGTGTCTTTTGCATCTGGATATGACTCTTTCTCCTGATTGAAAGTAGTAGAGAATCAAAGGATTTGTATTTATTTTCTTTATACTTTAGAATAAAACAAAGAATATAGATTCATTCTTGATTTTGGGTAGTGAAACTATTTTTCATTTGAAGTAGCGAAATTGCATGGTTTTTGTACAGTCTCTTTGACTCATTTCTTGAAGATCTTGAAATTGATGAGTTTAATAAAAAAATTGGGACATTATGCATTTGGGAATGATAAAAGTTTTCTCCTTCTCATAATATAGCTTTCATCGACGTGAAATATTTTCATTCTCATTTCTTTGCATTGTTTAGAGTCGGTCAAAACATCATTTAGTCCACTCCATTTTCCTCTTGAGTAAACAACAACCTTAAAATCAAGAGCTAAACTAAAATTTATCAGACATTTTTACATTTTTTGTTAGCAAACCTACATTATCTTAAGGTGTAGGGCTTTGGAATAGGTTGAAAGTATAAATTTCCAAAGCTGTCAAAAAAACTTAGCATCTTGTGATAGGGAGAGAAAATCCAATTTTCGTATAAGCCTACTGGGATCCCCCTCTCACATAGGGGTTACGCACGAGGTCGTGTTCGAGAGAGTTACAGAGATTATCCCTCCGTGGTTTAACCGTTCATAGTAGTTAGATCATATATTGGGGGTTATTATTGAGGTTCAACTGTCTTCATTTGGTCTCGGTGCTTCATGAACTCTGAATCTGTTCGGGGTCCTCTAGAGTTATACCGGTCCACTTGTCCTCAATTCTCTTGAAGGATTTCAGACTTGTTATCCTGCCCATACGTTTGGACTGGACTGTCAACTGTACTCGCCCAGGGGTTGATTGTGAGTTGATGACCTTAGTAGCCATAATCTTCAGGGTCTTACACAAGGTGATGGTGAAGGGAAGTCTCACTGTACCTGGAACAGACGTTGGTCAAACTCACTTGAGATCCTTGGAGGGTAAATCCACAATTACTGCGTGGAAGCTTGGACCAATGAGTAAGTACTTTAAGTAGGTCTCCAATGTAACTGATCCACCTGCTCTATCCCTGCCCCTTCCTATATTGATCTCGCGATGTTGGATTTCATCACCAACTAGTGATTTCATTGTGGGAATTTTTGTTTGATTGTTTGCTTCTTAGATTCATAGTGTGTGTTGTTTGTTTTACTTAGTGGAACTTAAGTCAAGTCAGTGTTAATGGAATCAACTCCTGGGAATACCAATGGAGGAACCCCTTGTCCCGGGGAACCTTTCACCTTTCCTTCTTTTGGAAACGTTGGTCCTCCGTACATTGCCACACTGAGTCTTCCGGGACTCACCATCGAATTACCGGTTTGGTTGTTCCCCACTTCGGTGATCTTGAATTTTCCCAGTGCTTCAGCTGCACCTAATGCTTCAGATGTAAGTACACCACCCACACATCAACCTCATGTCAAATTTTCGCCTTCTTCACCCATTAAGTCTTCGTACCTTTCTCCTTATTAGCCTAGTGAAATCTCTAAAGCAAGTAGTCAGGTTGATAAGAAGAAGTAGAAACAAAAATAGAAGAAGAATAAGAACCCGAAAAGGACCAAGCCTCCAACCATATCAGATGTTGGATCCAAGCGACCAGCTACTATTAATCGTACTGGGAGTGTTGATGAGGTCGACAAGATTAAAATGAAGAATCTGAAACCCAAATTCCCTTGCAGTCTTTATAAGGGTGACCATTTTCTTATGGATTTCTATGGTCTTCCCAAGGTCTTAGAAATGTGGTCCTCCACATCATCAGCCTCTGCTAGACATGCTGGTGACACCCCGTCAACTAGGGACGTTAAGGTTGGTAAGAATAAGACAACTGTCAAATTTCCTTGTATGTTATGCGAAGGTGATCATTACTCTCACCTTTGTCCTCGTATGGACGAGGCTTCTTCTCTTTTGGAAAAGATTCAACTTCCAACTGGTTATCGTAAGATTCCCCCCAACCCATCATTAGTTGATGGAATGGTCAGTCTGGTTCCATCCCCGGTCAGTCCAGTTGATCAGGTGGTCAATCTAGTTTCATCCTCGGTTGAAACACTAACCAAAGTAGCCGATCTAGGTCTGTCATCGATCAGCCCCACTTTTCATCTGAAAAGTAAAACCAAAGTGACTGATCCAATCCCTTCATCGGTCAGTCCCACCCTTCATCCAAAGAGTGCCAAAGTGGTTTCTCTGGTTACATCTCTAGTCGATCCCATTTCTCCTCTAAAGAGTGCCAAAGTGGTCAATCCGATCCCATCATCGGTCGATCCTACTCTCCCTCTAGAGAGTAAACCCGATACTGCCCATGTTTTTCTCATTGATATAGAATCTACTGTACTGGGGGGCATTCCTCTTTCTCCCGTGAAACTCCCTCCAAGTAACGAGGCCATCCTTTTTGATTGGGGTGCGCTAATTGGACCTCGTCTTCCCTCTCACATTCCTTTCAATATTACAGTACAGGTTTGTGGTCGGGTCGTTCCTCAGACACTGATAGATGAAGGTGCATCCGTTAGTTTTTTATCCTCTATTTCTTGGCAAGTTTTGGGTTATCTTCAGCTTGTGCTGGTTACCCAGACTCTGTTCACTTTTAACAGAAGAACCAATCACCCTTTAGGACTCCTTCCTCAGTTTCTCGTAACTTTGGGAGGGAAAACTATCTTTATTGATGTTATGGTAGTCCAAGACCCCTTGGATTTCGATTTACTCCTTGGGCGAGATTATGTCTATGCCATGAAAGGTATTGTGTCCACTTATTTTCGTTTGATATATTTCCCTGACGATAGAAGAATTGTGGCTATTGATCAACTTTCATGCGTTGATCTTGACTTGATTACCAACCCAATGAGCTCCCTTAACGGTTCTTATATGCAGAAAATATCACCCCCGCCACAGGTCAATTATGTGGCGTTATCTCCCATGCCTTCAACTATCGATGAATATGAGCCTCTCATTTTAAGCTCAACCTTTTGTGACTTAGACCTAGTAGTCGACGTGGTGATCTCTTCGATAAGGCTATTAGAGCCAAATCTCCCTACCCTTATCGAGGTCGTTGACATGTATTCCTTACATAGTGCTTCTCTTCCATCTAGTGAAGATCTCTTGGAAGCCATGATCGACGTTTTCCCATTGACATGTATTCATTCCAAGGAATTATCCTCTTGGAAGCCATGATCAAGCAAAGGTTACAGGTATAGTTTCTCTTCTCTATGGAAAGCTCATTAAAAGATGAAACAAAGGCTATGAGCATTGTTTTCCTCTCTGTAGCAAGCTCGTTAAAAAATGAAACAAAAATATGGGGATTGAACCTGGATCCTTGAGATATCCTAAAGGCCATGGATCGACGTTTTCCCATTGACATGTATTCATTCCAAGGAATTATCCTCTTGGAATCCAAGTGATCAAGCAAAGGTTACGTATAGTTTCTCTCTATGGAAGTTTCTCCATTAAAATGAAACAGAGGATTTGAGCATTGTTTTCCTCTCTGTAGCAAGTCATAAAAAATGAAACAAAAAATATGGGCATTGAACCGGAGCCCTGAGTATAGTTCTTTTCCCGTGTCAAGCTCAAGGTAAAATGAAACGTACCCTCCCACGTCGAGTCTTCTAGATCTCGTAGGATGTCGAAGCCCAGTCTTTGTTAGGTATCGCTTTTGAACCTTCATTTCATCCACCAGCCTGTATCTTTTTTCTCCATCTAGTACATATATTGGTGACAACCTCAAAGTCAGTGAATGAATTGAAGCTTCGGGGGCGTGTCTCTAGCCTTTGATTATCATTCTGGAGTTATGCTACTATCTTTTCAAGATGGGGGCAGAGTACCAACCATTCATGGGTATCCCGACCTTTGGAAATTACGTTGGGAATTTACAAGCATAGTTTAATTTTGTTTCAAGCTTGTGTAAAAATGAAACCAATACCGAGCATGGTCTTAGTTCCTTCTCACGCTCAAAAAAACATGAGAATTCACTGAGTAAACTTTTGTCTCTTTTTTGGACTCGCATGGATAAACGAAAAAGGAACCCCTTGGAGTCATCTTTAAGCTCTTTTCAGACTCTCTAAACATGAAAATATTTCCGAGTGACCTTGCTTCCTTTCCCACTTGTTAAAAGGTTTGAAAGGGCGTCTTTCGAGTGATAATTTATCTCTTTTTCGGCCTCGCAAGACTAACATTACGAAAAAGAACAACAATGGAGTCATATTTAAGTTCTTTTCAGACTCTCTAAACATGAAAAATCACCGATTTTACCTTCTCTGGACTCATTAAAAAAATCATACATTGAAGGGTCCATATGGAACCAAACCCTTACTTCTTCCGGTTCGTTAAACAAAGGAAGAGGGAATCACCGAAGGTGAGTTATATCGAGCATGTGTTATCCTCCTCGATCTTGTTATAATAAAAAGAGGGACTTGTCTATCTGGATGTGGGAAAAAATTGAAGGAAGCAAGCCAAGCAGTTTTTGAAAACATCACAAGTCACTCTTACGGTTGCCCTTGAACATGACACTTTGTCTTTTCATACATTTTAATCCGCTAACCCTCTGCACCGAACCAATCCTCTAAATTTATTTATTCCTTTGGGTCACCCGACGAAAGTCACAGTATCCACTGCATCATCATGTTTTTGTCCATGCCATGTTCTTGCTGTTTATGTGCCTCAGTGTTCAAGGGAAGTATCTGTCTTGAGATTCAACCATCACAAATTTCCTGTTTCAATACCCGTGTTAGTCCATGTTCATTTGATCCACCAATTTACATCTCTGTGTCAGTTTCGTGTCGTTGACGGGGGATACATCAAGGCCCTCCTTCGACGAGTCTGTTCCTGTCGACTTCAACACATTATCCGAGAATTATAATTAGAAACCAGTTAGTACCTTGGGATCTACATGCCTCAATGGCATGCCTCCTCGTTTCCGACAGTGGGTTTACATCATTGAACTTTGATCGGATGATTCAATGGATGTTCGACTTCAGCTCATTTATTCACATTCACTGGAATGTATTAGGGTACCTTGGGAATCATTGACATCAATCATGATTTCCCTCGCACTTGTTAACGGTTTACCTCATTGACTGGTAATCAAGTGGTTTATGCCATGTTTGACATCAGGACACCTATTCACATGGTTAGATTCGTACTACATTGGGATCGGTAAGAAGACCCTGGGTTGAGTGATCCCTCTGATATGTACTTTTCCTAGGTTGCGACAGAGTTTCTCTTGAATATTGACACATATACTACCACATAGATCCACTTTGTATTGGTTCGTGGCTATGTCTTATCATCTCATAGATCCACTATGTAGTTTTCGTGGCTACGATCAATTCATGTCATGGAAGTATAGATCCACATTGTATCTTTGGTGGCTATACCTTTTTGTCAATATAATTATGGATCCGCAGTGTACCCTATGACGTCCATACCTTGAAAGTCTTTATCACTCAAGCATAGGTATGCCTGCCTTGGGTTTGAAACATATCATAATATTTGTCTGATGGTTGTATGCAACTTCTACCAGGTTCTTTGATTCCATATCCTTTCTCGAAAAAGTCTACAAAGTACTTTAGTAATCAATTTTCGTCTTCTAGCTTTGTACTTTGGGGGGCAATCTGTTACACATCAAAATTACTCACTTCAATGATGACCTGTTGTCGTCATTACAAGTGTCGCAAATGTCACATTTTGGGCGCAAATGTCACAAGTGTCACAAATATCATATTGTCATATTGCTTATGTCGTATCCCGAATGACATCACAGAGACACTTGATACATCCTCAGAGACTGGTTAAAATAAGGACATGTCATTTGACGAAGAGTACAAAGCCTTTTTCCTTGAGAAAACCACTTAAAAATCACTTTTGAAGGGCAATGCTCCCCTACCCACTGACAGGGAGCACTAACGCTCCTTCCCTCCTTTGGGGGAGCATTACAATGCTCTATGTCCCATTTTGGGGGAGCGCTGGGCTGTTTGAGGAAATCTTGGGAAGCGCTCCCCTACCCACTAGCAGGGAGCACTAGTGCTCATTGCCCTTCTTTGGGGGAGCATTGTAGCGCTCTGTGCACTATTATGGGGGAGCGTTATGTTGTTGAGAAAATCAGGGGAAGATCCCCCTTATCTATGAAGTTAGTTTGATTTGAATCCGAGGTCAAGGCTCGATCTTACGGAGGATACACAACTGATGGAGAAAGATCCTCAACCTATCCCAAGAATCTCTAAAGTGGTTAGGCCTCTCCAAGCCTATATAAGGAGGCCTCCTCATGGTGAATGGAGAGAGATTGAGAAATACCTAACTTATGATCTCATAAGAAAGGAGAGACATTGAAGGCATCAAACTTATGATCTCATAAGGAAGATAATCAGTGAAGCATAGTCATTTTGTTTGTGGATCATTTGAGCAAAGGGTTTGGACAAAGAGAGCTTGGTGAGGCTGTTGCATCTGCATCTACAGTTGTAAGCACTTTTCTTTGTTTTCATTAATATATATATGTGCTTGGCATGTTTCCTTTAAGTTTGTGTATGTTTCATAAACTTGTTTCTTTTGATAGATCCATTTTGAAGCTAATCATGATAGAATAGGAAGTATGTTTTTTTGTTTCTTCTCATTGGTTGCAGGACCTTCTGAAGAGCTTGGAGATCAAGATCAGCCTGGATCGAGTAAGGACAAATGTTGTTAAAGGTATTTATACTCCTTTATTCTTATTCCTTGACTAGTTTATCTTCATTATAAGGAATGTTAGTGTCCAACATTAGCACCTTTCTATCTTGGTTATAGGGGTCTAGATCCAAGAGGAGGTTCACCTGTCCGCAGGGGATTTTCATGTAACAATAGTGACCTCTAAATGGATTTACAAAATCAAACATGTTGTTGATGGAAGCATTGAAAAATACAAAGCAATATTTGTGTCTAGAGGGTTTTCAAAAATAGAGGGAGTCGACTATGAAGAGACTTTTTCACCGGTAGCCAGATATACCTCCATCTGATCCATCATTGCACTAGCTGCTTCCATGGGTTGGAAGCTACATCAGATGGATGTAAAGATAACTTTTCTCAATGGTGAAATTGAGGAAGAATTTTATATTGAGCAGCCAAAAGGTTTTGTTATACACAACGAAAAATCTCATGTATGCAGTTTGAAGAAAGCCCTATATGGTCTAAAACAAACACCACGTGATTGGTACGAGAAAATGGATGGATTTCTGATGAGTTTGGGCTTCAAAAAAAGTGCAGCTGACCCAAAATTATATTATCACATCGATGTCAATGAGTGTCTGATTTTGGTCTTATATGTGGATGATCTTTTAATCACCGGTTCAGAGAGACTCATTGCTGAATGCAAACAAGCATTAAATGCCAAATTTGAAATGAAGGATTTGGGCCTAATGCATTATTTCTTGGGACTAGAAGTATGACAGAGATCAGATGAGATTTTCCTAAGTCAAGGAAAATATACTATGAGATACTGAAAAAGTTCAAAATGATAGATTGTAAATCCATGCCTACTCCAATGGTAATGGATTTAAAGAAGATCAGTGACATTGATTCAAGAGACATAGATCCACATTTATATTGACAACTTATTAGATCTTTGATGTATCTGGTTAACACCAGACCAGACATTTTCTATGCAGTGAATGTGCTTAGCTAGTTTATGAGTCAACCAAAACATACACACTAGATAGATGCAAAGCATGTATTGAGATACTTACAAGGTACAATTGGTTATGTCCTGAGATATGCAGCTAATGTGGACTTAATCTTGGAAGGATATTCCAATGCATATTGGGCAGGAAGTGCAATAGACAGAAAGAGCACCTCGGGTTGCTGCTTCACCTTAGGATCAACCATGGTTTCCTGGTGTAGTATAAAACAAAGCTCTTTATATTTAAGTACAACAAAGGCAAAGTACATTGCACTAAGTGTGGCAGTTCGTGAAGCAGTATGGCTTCACAAACTTTTGACTGACTTGTTTGATCATGAGATGGATCCGACTAATATTCATTGTGACAACCAGAGCTGTGTCAAGCTCTCTGGGAACCCATTGTTTTATGACAAATCGAAACACATTGAAATCAAGTATCACTATATAAGAGACATGGTGCAGAGAAAGATAGTACACATGCAATATCTTTCTACTCATGAACAAATTGTAGATATATTCACCAAACCACTTGCCAAGACAAAGTTTGAGTATTTCCATGAGAGACTTGGCCTGGTGGAAAATTCCTCCCTAGCTGAGAGGGAGTGTTGATGATTGCACCTATGTGAGACATTCTCCATCTTGCAAACCTGTGAGGTGTGGATCATTGAAGCTATGTGAGTCTTTCTCTCAGCTTACAAACATGAGATAAATCCCCTAAGAAGGGTATGTGGTTCCTGCCTGAGACAGAGCTAGGAACGTAGAGATGACCTCCTCCATTCAGATAGTTGAGAAGAACTTCAGATGATTATCCAATGGGAAAGGAGATCTGTTGAGTTAGACGTGCATGTGGTTGAGCACAAGGTGAACGTGTGAAATCCCAAAGTGTTGGGTGCATCGTCATGTGAACATAAATGAAGATGATGTATTAGCCTCCTCTGAGCAGCAGAGTTGACAAGAAGAATTCAGATGATTCTCATGTGTGAGGCTATGGGAAAGAAGATCTGTAGAGTGGACGTGCTTGTGGACGAGCGCATGTGAACGTCTGAAGATCTGGTTCTTTTGTGTAATGAAATGAACCAGAGATATGACATACCTATGGATGTGCCCCTAGTGGATGAGCACTAGTGGGTGTATCAGATCCTTTGCTATATATATTGTTCAAGAGTCAGACCTGCCTGTAACCCTAATTGTTATGTAAAGGGTACAGGTCAACCCCACCTTAATGAGATTAATAATAAATGTAAAACATAATTAATCTGGATAATATTAATTATAATAATAACAATTATTATTATTATTATATTGTGACTTAGAGAGGTCGGCCCTATTGAGCCAATAGACACTTTTGTTGATAGGACAAGTCTAATATAAGTAAAGGATGATTCCCCATTGTGGAATCATATCTTTCATGTGAG
>SNQJ01S0003865.1:683325-699460 GCA_010110895.2 Picea sitchensis
ATTGTCTGAGAGTAAGATTTGTTGTAACCCTAATTATGTTGTGAAGGGTACAAGTCGACCCCACCATGTGAAAGATAATTAATATTGTGTAAAGATTAATTATATTATTGAGTTAAAGAGGTTGGCCCTATTGTGCCAATAGACACACCTTTTGATGTGTCAAGCCTTTAATAAATAAGAGTGGATCCCCATTGTAGATCACACTCACTCACTTGCCATCTCATAATTTCAGCAAACACTTGTATTGCTAAAGTGCACATCTTTCTTGGGCGCAGGTTTCTAGGTTTTGTAAGCACCCTCTTGTGTGCTAAGGTCTATGGTGTGGGAGATTCTCTCTTGAGAATATAACAAAGGATTGTTGGGGTTTTCCCTTGATTAAGAAAGGTTTTCCCAGGATACTTCTTGTGTTCTTGTGCATGGTTATTCTTCTTGTGATCTTGATTATTGCAATACTTATGTATGCTATTGCTGCATTGGTTATGGTTCAAGAACATGCTAAATTGAAATAAACTACATGTACATAAGTTGAGCATTAAAATTCAACATTAATATGATATGGAATGCACTTCTCATATTATCTTTTCCTAGGTTACCATATATATAGTATCGGTATATCATAAGATGCACTTCTAGCATAACAACTTTGTTTTGTTAGTGTGAATATTATCATAACTTTTTCACATTTATATATATTTGCATAACAATGTGGTACTAATCACGAAACAATAAATCATACATAAGGAAAAAATAAAAACTAAGATTTAATTATTTATCTTTGGATTATATATATTTGCATAACAATGTGGTACTAAATCACGAAACAATAAATCATGCATAAGGAAAAAAATAAAAATTAAGTTTTAATTATTTATTTTTGGAGAATAATCTAATAGTGAATTATCAAATACCCTAAGTCAAATTATTAAAGACTTCTTCATGGATATGACGGTTGTACTTTGCTTGAATTCGTTGTTATCTATAGATAAGTGAAAGAAAGAATCTCCCACATATGTGCGTTTGACCTATTCAATTTATACGTTAATTGATTAATAGATAAATTGTTGAGCTTGACTTCGTTGCTATTTAGAAATAATCTAACATTTAAGTATTTCACCCATGATGTTATGCAATAATTGACTAATGGATAAGACCTGCATGTCCAGGATTCAAATAAATACAATGGCACAAAAATCCATATTTCTGCACTGGAGATGTAAGTAGAAACATAAATGCGAGCATATGCATTTATCTCTTGCAATGTGTATGAGCGATGCACATCATTTGCATTTCATTGTAAATCATTAAAAAGGAGAACAATACATTAACATTGTTTATATACCATTATGTTATGGTTATTCGCATATTACGCTTCAGTTTTCATTGCTCGCTCGAATGGAACGTGGACATGAGAATGCACTCTCCACATTTGATAGACAACGCGTTGAGGTTCTCGTAATGTTGTTGTATCAATTTGTTGTATATGGACACTCCATTTTTTTTTTCTGTTTCCATCAATGTTTTCTTTGAAATTTTCCAATTAGATTTTGCTCTCGATCCAATATGGTAGAGTCATACTAATGCAAGCGACTCACTCTTCCCTTCCTGCAACCTCGCTACCCACAATTCAGTCCCTTGCATTTAGTAGGTTTCAAATAATGCTATCAGATAAACGACCTCAACCCAGTTTATGAAGTTATAGAAAAGACCGCACCTTGATATTGTCACGACCTTAATATTTTCTTCAGTATAATCAGGGTATGACAACCTCACGCTCGAGCTGGCAGAAGTAATGATAGCATAAGGTGTGGAACATGGATTCACTTCAAGGTGGAGTTTATAATAATAATAATATTTGATGAAACCCTAGTGGGGTCTGGGTTAGGTTACCAGGCCATCGCGGTCGAAAATCGACACAGTCGAGATGATGGGACCTTGATGGCCTCAGGAGGGGCGTCGGGGTGTAGTCTGGTGGTCTCGGGTAGTTGGCAGGGGGGAGGTTTTTTTTAGGGCTGACCTCCTATGTGGATGCTGACGGGATTGGCATTTGTCACCCATGTCGGCTGTAGAGTTGATCTCAGGGCCTGATCTGGACGATGAAGACTGGTGGAGCCAGGTGAGCCTCCTCAAATCTGACGAGGCATACATGGCTGATTTAAGAGCGTACAAACGATATTCAAGGCTGGCGGATCCTAGCATAACTGCAACCTAGAATGATATTATTAACTGTACCCTCTCTGGAACAAGTGTCGATCCGGATGGATTTTTGCTGGACACGAGGTCCATTGGGATCATCGACGACCTCTTTGCATTGGAAGCGGCTGGCGGATGGGTTAATCACGACACGACACCTCCAATTCAACATGCTAGTTCTGCCTCTTTGCGATCTACGATAGAAGGGTTTGGCAGAGAGGTTGTTGTCGAGGATGGTCTAAAGATTACCTCTGCGGGTAAAGGACAAGAGGCGGGGAAACCAGATGTTTGCAAGGAGAGGGGTGTTTCCACTGGGTTAGATTTACACAGGTCTGTGAGGGAGGCAAATCTCCCTAGTGGATTAAAGTCGTGGAGAGTCAAACAACCGAAGGCCACCATGACACTGGGTCACGATATAGGTTTGAAGGATGTCACCGCCCTAACCATGCGAGCGTTGGTGGGCCAGTTTAGTTACTGGTCTATGTCATCGAAGGACATTCATGGGTGGGTTGAAGATTTTTGGGGTCTAGTGTTGGGTTATAATCATGAGGTTTTCATACTAGTTAAAGGATGGTTCTGCTTCACCTTTAAGTCTACGGAGGATGTTGAGGCGATCATGGCCAGGGTGTGGGTATATAAGAAAGGGAGCCTAATGATGAGGCACTTGACACTTTTTTTAATCATGAGAAGGATCATTTCCGCTTCCTCTATTTATGGGTCCTTCTACCAGGATGTCCGCTTGCTTTTTGGAACAGGGAGGCTTTCAAAGCGATTGGTGATACTCTGGGAAAATTTCTGTTTGTGGATCCACAACTTTTATCAGGACAAGACCGGCGGGTGGGGCGTTTTTTAGTTGACTTCGACCCGTCTCAAGGCCTACCCGCAGATCTAGAAATTGCTTGGCGTGGTGGTCTTTATCAACAACGTTTGGATTACCTTGGGGTACCTTTTAGATGCGCTTGTTGCAAGTAGAAGAGACATTTAAAACAATCTTGTCCTGGGGTTCAGACGAATCCTCCTCCCTATTGCTCAGATTCAATGGTTTCAATGGATCTGGAGACACAATGCTCTACTCTGTTAACTGACCCTGTCAGCAGTGCAACGTCATTACTTTCGGTGGATTTCGAGTGCGATTCTCTCCTTGGTAAGTTGAAATCACAATTCCCTAGCCTTATTTCCTCTTTGTCTACTAGCGAATTAGATTGGTTGAGGGATTTCAGGCTGGTGAAATACGATGCTGTGACTATTCCTGGTGTGCGCCTAGAAACCTTTGGTTCCTCCTCTCCCTTAGCTTCTACTGTGGGGTCTAGGGGGTCTCATGGGGAGGGATTTCATAAGATGGATTTAGGAGATGTTTTAGAGGAAGGCACTTCCTCGATGTGCGTGAGAAGGGGCGTGGATGGCCTGGACTTGAGTGGGGCATTTGGAGATACTGCTTTGGGCGGGGAGGTTGTTGGTTTATCTACTCAACTCTTGAGGCCTGAGTCCTTGGTTGCAGTGGATTGGGGGGTGGGGAGTATTGATTTTTTAGGATTTAAAGCTACCCGACCGGTGGTGGTTCTCGTGGCCTTAGATCCGGTTACATTTTTTTTGTGGTACCCGAGGACTCTTTAAACTTGCGGTACAGTCAGCTATAGTTAGTCCCGAGGGAATTGGGAGGATGTGTTGTTGGATTTGAGTCCTCGATTAGGGAGCTCGATGTTTGTTTCTTGGGAGATAGAGCGACCAACCCACATTCTTCTGCACAAAATATTGTTTCTAAGGCCTTGGAGGATTTGGGAGCATAGGATGTCCGAAAGATTGAAGATCCACCATTTCGAACTATTGAGCCACTTAATTATAAAGCTCTGGAATCAATTCCCATTAGGGTTGTAGAGGATCATTTGAAACCGTGGGAGATTACTCATAGACTGACTAGTCAGTGCTCTGTGAGATTGATGATTCCTTAGAAATATTTATTCCCACCTATAAAGATGTACTTAATCGTTCTCCTTTACCGATTTATTCGGGAGAAAATCCTTTACCTTCGTCTTTAGGACTGGTTCCAGTGGATGAGATTTCGAAAAGGGTCTCGGTGATTAGTACGGTGGGAGTTCCTACAGATTTGAAAGGGGATGTTTTTGGAGGTCTAGAAAAAGATTTCTCGCCGCTCAAAACGAGAAGTGCTAGGAAACTAGGAAAAGAGAGGGAGGCTTTGGGTCCTTTAGGTTCTCTAGTTTTTGATGGTCCGAGGGATCTCAGAGCTCAGAAAGCCCTGACAAGGGTTAAAAAATGATTGTTGTAAGCTTAAATGTTAGAGGAGTCGGGGGTGCTCCAAAATTTTTAGCCCTCAAAATATTTCTTGCATTGGTAAATCTGGATATAATACTTATAGAGGAAACAATGGTCAGTGCAATGAAAGCAAGGGAGATATTTACTAAACTTCTTCCATCGTGGCATTTTTGTGGGGTGGATTCCATAGGTTTGTCGGGCAGGCTGTTATCTGCATGGAATCCGAGAAGAGTTGAATTCAATGCTTTTCTAACTCCTGTAGGGATACTATTGGATGGTTTGGTAAAATATCTAAACAAAAGAGTGAAGTTGGTTAATTGCTACATCCCCTATGGTGACATACTTGTTTTCTGGGATAGGATAAAGAAGGATGGGCTGCTCAATGAACACAACCTAATTTTGGGAGGCGACTTAAATTTTACCATCTCTAATAGAGAAGTGTGGGGTCCCCATGCTAGATCTAATCCATTGCAATCCTACTTTAGTCAATTGATTCAAAATGAAGGGTTGGTTGATGCTAAGCCTGTAAAACTCCTCCATACCGAGAGAAATGGAATGGGGGAATAGGATTTCATTGCAAAGAGATTGGATCAGTTTCTGATAACTGAGGAATTTGCTCTTTTCGGAATCAAATACAGATCGTGGGTGAGTAATTATAAGATTTCTGATCACTTGCCAATGATTATTCATTTAGAAATTGATAAGGAAAAGCACCGTATCCGTGTAAATTCAATTATGTGTGGTTGGAGGAGCCAAATTTTGTAAACCTTGTAAGATCGCATTGGAATGGACTCTTGGAGACAGAGATATTAAATCCTATGGACTCACTTGTTCAAAAATCAAAACGGCTTAAGTCAAGGGTTATTAAGTGGGAAAGGGAGAAAAAATTCTTGGCAAAGGAGGAATTATTGCAATTAGAATATGATTTAGACTCTCTTTATTCATAATACCTGGGGGGTTTTGAAAATGAGGATGACAAAGTGCTGGTTTTAGAAAAAGAAAAGAGAAAACTATTCCTCTTATGCCAGGAGGAGGAAACCTGGAGACAAAAAAATAGAATAAAATGGATTGCATTGGGAGACATGAATACTAAGTTTTTTCATGCGTATGCAAACGCTAGAAAATATGTCAATGATATCTAGGAAATTATTAAGGAGGATGGAACAAGTGTTACTAGTCAACATGGTCTACAAAATGAAGTCATGGGGTATTTTCAGAATCTCTTTAAGTCCCAGGAAAGTCTCACTATCTCAAATCAACTGGTAGTCATTAGTGCTTATCCTAGGATTTTTTTTGAGGAAGAGGGTCTTAGAATTGTTGATCCTGTTACTTTACCTAAAATATTGTCAAGTCTTAAAGGATTTACTGCTTCAAAAATTCCCCGAGGATGGCTGGACTGTAGAATTTTTCTTGGCTTTCTTTGATCTTTTGGGCAATGAACTATTG
This sequence comes from Picea sitchensis, assembly GCA_010110895.2. Taxonomy (NCBI): domain Eukaryota; kingdom Viridiplantae; phylum Streptophyta; class Pinopsida; order Pinales; family Pinaceae; genus Picea; species Picea sitchensis. Next base: position 689,233 of record SNQJ01S0003865.1, read on the forward strand.
GAGGCGGTTGAAGAGATTAGAAGGAAAGGTAGGGTCTCGAGAGCTCTAAATGCAACCTTTCTAGCCCTTATTCCTAAAAGAGATAAGCCATAATATTTTGAGGTGTTTATACCCATTTCACTTTGTAATTTGGCATACAAGATTATCACAAAAATTATTGCAACGAGGATTAAGGCTTCACTTTCAAGAGGTATTTCAAAGGAACAATTTGGCTTTCTGGAGGGTAGACAAATAACAGATGCCATTGGAGTGACACAAGAGGCTTTACATAGTATAAAGGTAAAAAATAGCAAAGCATTGGTTGTTAAATTGGATATGATGAAGGCATATGACATGGTGGATTGGGGTTTCTTAAGATTAATCTTACTTCAGGTTGGACCGAGTCTAGAGGCAACAGATTGGATTATGGGGTGTGTTTCGACTACAAATTTTGTTGTTTTAATTAATGGTAGCCCTTCAAGTTTTTTTAACAGTACAAGAGGATTGAGACAAGGTTGTCCATTATCTCCATTAATTTTCCTACTTATTTTTGAAGGATTGAGTAGATCAATACAGAAGATGGTTGCAGAAAATAAAATTGAAGGGGTTTTAGTGGCAAAAGGTATAAGAATAATACACTTACTATTTGTGGATGATATTATTTTATTTGGGAACAAAACCTTTGCAGAATGGAAATTTTTTAAGGAGGTTCTTGATCTTTTTTGTAAAACGACGGGGATAGACTTCAGTCCACAGAAGTCTTTATTTCTAGAAGCAGGGTGGTTAAAAGAGGAGCTCTCTGTTTTGAAAGAGATAATTCCTTTTGAAGTCAAACCATTAGATGCAAGATTTAAGTACTTGGGTTACTTCATCAAACCAAACTACTATACAATGGCAGATTCGAGTTGGCTTGAGAAAAAATTCAAAAAAAGAATCTTGAATTGGAGCCATACATGGATTTCCTTAGGGGGAAGGGTCACTTTGGTAAAATAAGTACTAGAGAGCATACTTTTTTACTGTCTCTCTTTGTCTAATATTCCAAAAGGCTTACTAGATAAAATTAGAAGAAGGATGTTTAGTTTCCTTTGGACTGGGAAAAAAGTAAAAAAAGGTATGCATTTGATAAATTGGAAAATAATTGCTAAACCAAAAAAGACAGGAGGGTGGGGTATAAAGAATATTTACACTTTTGGAAAATACTTGGAAGCCAAAACCTTGTGGAGGTGTCTAATGGTTTCTGGCCTATGGCATGAAGTGGCCCTTAAAAAATATCTGAAAAAGAAAAATGTTGTTGAATGGTTCAAGGAAGGCAGGAAAAACAGGGTTGGTATGTCAAATTGTTGGAGAGATCTAACATCCTCTTTATCCATCATAACTGATTGGCTTGTTTAGAAGCCTAGAAATGGATGGGATATTAGAATTGGAGTAGATCCAATGATTGGGTCACAATCCTATTATAAACTATCAAAAAATTTAATTAGTATCCTGTAGACACAAGACATTAAATTTCTGGCACAAGCAAGGATAATGGATATTGAGAATACAAATTCTTTAAGTTGGATAAAGGCAAAGACTCTTGGACTAGAGGGAGGAATAAAAGATGAATGGGAAACTTATTTTAAAGGTTTAGTTGGATCATGTTTTGATTTAAATACAGAAAATGATACTATAGTGTGGTCATGGAATACCAACAGATGAGTTTGTTAACGCTCTGTAAATTACCAGAGGTTGTCAGAAAAGAAGAAACTTACAAGAGGTAACTTTATCCAACCACTTCGAAACTGGAATCTAGCCCTACCAGCTTCAGAGAGGGATCTCTCTGTATGATTTAGATATGTTTTGAACTTAAGATATTAGTCTAATTAAATAAAATAAGATTGATTGGTTTGTTGTTGTTTTTGTTAAGTTGGCTGAAAAGGGATTTACGCATCCATTGGGCTATGGGGTCTGTATTATAAAGATAGAAATCTAAAACAGAAACTAAAAGATTCTTTTCACAGGGAAAGATAATGCATTCATTGGATTCTTTAGTAGTAAAGTGATGAATATCAGAAAAGATGAGAATATCAATTAAAGTAAAGAAACATTTAAGAAATTCTTCACTGTAATATCAGAAGATAAACATTAAAATCTTTCAAAGTCTGAAACAGGGTATACAAAGATAAATCATGCAACGTGCGTTACTTTTAAAAGATTATATTAGAAAACAATATGACAACTGAGCAAGAAGAACATTCAACATAGAAAATAAAACATCACCAATGAATAACATGCGAGAATCCTGTGAAAACGTCTCTTTGTATTACTAGAAGATCTCTTGATAAAAATTACAATCTTGTAGCTTGCAGGGCGTAAAGATCAACCCTCAGTACTTCAAAGTTTGAAGTATTTATAATAAAAATTACATACGATCCTGTCATTAAAGATCAGGACGTGGCAAATCTAAATTTAGCTAACTAACTTAACAAGATACAAAAATTTAGGAAACTGCTTGATGATGTGTTGAAACTTCATGCTGATTTCTGGGGTGAACCGTTGGTGAGGCCTCTACACGACCTCGTCTAACTGGATAGCTAACTAGGTTTGGACACCTCATCACCTACTCGATCAGACTGCACAACTCTTCCCATCGAAGGTTACTAGGAACATTGACTTTGAGCAATCTTCGGTATACTTCATCCATCTTTGTGTACTTGGCAAAAGTTGGCTTGATGATGAATATGTACCAAATCTCATGTTGTATGTTGATGTCTAACTGCAAAGCATATAAGAATTCCTTGCCCGTGATACTGCCTTGTATTCCTGAGAATTTTGAGCTATCCTTAGCCACAGTGTCTAGTTTCTTTTTGTAATCGGCAAGCGTCATTAACTTGTCATTTATAACTCTCAAACCAGGAAGGCCTTTCTTCTGCAGAGCTTCGATCTTGCTGAAAAATCTTTGCACTCCTGTGTCCATGGTCTGGACCTTTTCCTCCAGCTGTAGCATCAATCCTCTCTTAGTTAGGACCCTCTTGACCTCAAGGATGGTCTCTGTCCTATCTTCAATCTTCAAATCCTCTAGCTCCTCTCTGGTTTTGGAATTCAGAAATTTGATGATCTCAACAGCTTCTGTGGGCATCTCTCCCAGTTCTTCTCTTATCTTCTCATTAGCCTGCCGACTTCTTTGCACCAACTTGTTTTTCTCGAACATGATTTGTATCATTGGCCATATTTCATTCATGGACTTGGTGATATCCATCCAGACACTTTCCTTGACCTCAGCAAGTGTTTTACCTGCCACTGTATTCTTCTAAAGTTGTTGCAATTCTTGTTTGAGCTGGTCTGATGTTTGTTTCTCCTTGGAGTAGCTGGTTTGGTAAGAAGACTTGAGTTCCTAAAGGTTTTCAATCTCCTTTTTGAGTCTGCTAATCTCTGTCTCTTGCAAATTCATCTCTTCCATGGATTTAGCCAATTCAATTGTTTTCTCTAGAGCTGTCAGTGGAGTTGCCGAGGGAATTTCTGCTACAGACGCTGTGCTCACTCCTATGAGTGGAACTGCGCTCAGTGGAATGACTTCCATGGGCCTTGACTGCTCCTTCTCTTTCACTAGTTTTTCCAATTTCGCTTCCATTTCCTTCAACTGTGCATTTTGCTCCATGATCAGCTTGAGCATCTCATCCTTTTCCCCTTCCGTCTCTGCTATTTCCTTTGCATGTGAATCTTATGTTGGTGTCAGTTTCAACTGTTTCCTCAGAGATGAAATATCAACATTTTTCTTTTTGAGCATCTCCTCGACTGCTTTCACATTCGAGGGGTCATATCCGATCTTGAGGACCAGTTCTTCCAACGTCTTAATCTTGTTATCCTTGGCGAAGGGTGATATTTTTTCTAACTTTAGCTACGTCTGGACATTGCTCAGAGATACCTGTAACTTGGAGGCAGCAGTAGAAGCATTTGCCAATGTGGAGAAAACCATTTCTCCAGTTTTCCTGTGCAGATCCATTTGATTAGCTAGATGAACATCTTTAGTCTGAAATTCGAATGTTGCCCTTTTGTAATCGGTGATTACTTTCGGGTCTGGCACCTGTGCTTGCAGAAACGCCATGTTCATTCTACCCTTCTCAGTGTCGAATGCAGACAACAGTCTGTGTTGTGCAGTTGATGTTTGCTTCCAGAATTGAGCATACGTGCTGCTGGTCAGCGTCTAATTTCTCTTTTTGATTAGATCATACTTCTAAAAAATACTCAATTTTGGTCCTATTTTGCTCGGCTGGTTGATTGGTGGAGTATCTGTAGGCTTTTTGGGCAACACTGTAGCCATTATTTGTTTGCTACTTGTACTAAGGAGTGACCGATCAACCTCCATAGTTGTAGTGGATTGAATTCCCTTTTCGTCAGTTGTGTCAGGTTCCTAACTGGTTTTTGGCCTCTTGGTGTGTAATTGGAACTCTTCAGACGATACTTCAGTGATGGAAGGTGAAGTGTCCTTCCTGGGCCTTTTCTCCTTGGGAACCTGTGGTGTAGTCGTCTGTGAGATAGTGACCGAAAGGTCCTACTGTTCTGCATCAACCAAAGTGTTTGGCTCCCATTCTGTCTGGTTAGTGAACTTCTCTATCTCAGGCCTGGATGTATGAACATATGGGATATTCTTATTTTTAATCCTTATCTCAGAAATTATCCCGCATGGATCATAGTGCCATGTGAAACTAGCAAAAAACTTCATTTCTTTGAGCAATCTGTCTGCTTCCTCCCGGGCGTCTCGGCTATTACAGATGAAAGATCCAATCTGCCCTTTGATTCTGAGTTGCTGCTTCTTCTTCAGAGACACAAAATGTATGTCATCTGAATTAATCATTTGTCTTATGTATTCCAGGGAAAATATACTCACGGGAAAATACTTGGGCAACTTGTATGGAGCCAATTCACACCCATACACTCTGATCTCTGTGTGGTCTTGGTACAGGTACCAGTCTCCCATTTTTGCAAGATCTGAGAGGTGTAGGATCCTCTGAATATCCTCGTTTATTCTTGGCTTGGGTCTGCCACTGAGCATGCTCACCATTGGGTGGTAGAACTGCTCGATGAACTGCTTGAAACTGAATTCTGAAGAGTTTTGTCTGAGCAGCGAAGTCCATGTTGTTACTGCTTGCAGCCTCCCATCCTTGTCCATCTTCTGCATTGAAAAGTAAAATTTGTCTGCTTGGAAGAAAATGAACATGTAAGCCAGTATTGAGGAATATCGGAACATGCCTTTCGTGGCAAAATTTAAGAATTGCTCATGAATGTTGTCCGCCAGGAAAGTGTTGTAGTCGAACTGAGTGGTGGGTTTCTCATTTGTGGAGAAGATGGACAGAAAACCCAATATGGGTTCATCCACCCATTGATCCGAAAAATACCCAAGAAGGACGCAGAGATACGAGATGACCTAGTTTCCCTTCTCTGAGAATAGGGATGAAGGGTACGGGGGATTTGTAGTGGGGAGCTGAGCGGCCTGTGGGAGAAAAATCTCGAAACTCTGAGCTCTTTGGGGAAATGATAATTTCTGGTATAGTTCTGTGATAATTTCAAGGTTGAAAGGTGAGGTGGATTCGGCTCTGGGTATCTGCATGATTTGATCAATGGTTTCAGGTGTGATGAGGAAAATAATTTCTCCTGATGAAGACACTATGGCTCTCTGGTCGGGGATGTAATGGCCCTAGCATTTGAGGGAGAATTTAGGGAAATGGTGAACCTGGGGGAAAAGATACAAGGGAAGGTTTGACTTCCAGAGCCCAATTTTGTCACTTTGGTCCAAGAAAATGTCCTTTAGCCATGACTGTAAATCTGCGAAGTCGAATTCGCATCTGGTGTATGCGATTAAATGGTCTTTGTTTGCGAGGGGGATCCTGTCGAGGTTGACAGGAGGTGGGAGGAAAGGATTTTCCTCAGCGTCTGTCCTCTTTGATTTTGGCGCCATCGCTGTAAAAATACTTGCAAATCAAACAATCGTTAGTGGGGATGATGGTGGCTTGGGACGGTTGATTGAAATTGAGAGAAAATGGGGAAAAAATGCTCTGGTGCGACGGGAAAGATATTTTCTGTTGAGATGACACAGTAAGCAATGGAAGAAAGAAGGGAAACGGTGGTTTTGAGTAAACGGATACCCGTTGGGTGCGAGGGACAGGTCAGCAGGCTAACGGATAAGTTAACCAGTAATAAATTGCCAACGGGTCGTTTGGAGCATGAGATGGCAGGTAATAATGAAAGATGAATACGCCCAGGTGACGTGGCAGGAGATGATTGGGGAGTGACCATGGTGAGAGGACTTGTAAAGGGCGAACAAGGGGAATGGACTGACAGAGTAACGAGACGTGACCTCTAGGGGAAGAACGTGGAAAATGACGTCATGGGGTGACAAGGTATGTCAGACCTTGGGAGGCGGTGGGAGTCTGACCCAATGGATTCCTGCCATGTAGATGAAAAGGGCCCGCCAGAAAACATTCCATTCCAGACCCCCCTCCCCTCTGTTAAAAACAGATCGGTCAGGGGGGTCCGAAAAACACCATGAGTCATTGATTTGCATGCTTTCTTCTCAACTGTAGATCTGTGTGCAACGTTTAAACTACATTCCGGACCCCTCCCCCACCATTAAAAGAAAAACAGTCGAGGGGGTCCATAATCCAATCTAGGCCATGGATCTAGGCGTTGACGCCTGAGATGTTCAGATGCACACCTTTGTTATCTCCGATTCCGGACCGCCCCCCACCGTTAAAGGTAGAACTGTCGGGGGGGTCCGGAAAGACTTGTCAACCGTAGATCTGAGCATAGGCATCTGAGCCGTTCATATATGTGTTGTTCTTAACTGTGGGTGCAAAGGCATATGTGCTCTGAAAACTTAGGATAAGTACATATCGTGGGTTTTCCCAAGCTTTTTCGTGTTTTTATCACCAAGGGGTTAGACATCAAACCTTTTAAACTTCAAAGATATGGTTCAACATGACCATCATGCTTGTTTTATTGAGATAAAGAAAATTACCATATGCTCTATCCTAATTACCTATGATAATTAGCCCAGATTAAACCATTGGACTAAGAAATTACTCTATCCTGGGGTTATCTGACCAAGATTAGGCACTTTGGTCAAATTTATTCACTAACTAACCTAAATCACTTGGCTAAGATTAAACAGTTTAGCCAAGCTTATTCACTACTCCTTTCAACATCAATTTAAAAGAACTTGGCCATGCTTGAACGGTATGGACCAAGTCATTGTTATTGCATGGGGCTCTTATTGAATTTCTTTTATGCCCTCTTTTATTCTTTTTCTTTTTCTCAAATCATTTGCAGAATGAAAAATCATTTGGCAAACAAAAACACTTAAAGAGATAACATTTAAGTCACCAGTTGATCCTATAAATTATAGGGTTATAGCAACGGCTCCACCTGGGGATGGTACTCTCCTTGTGAAGTGCCAAGAATCTTGATTCCTGATGTTCTGAAAAACTTTCTCCATAGTTGCCTTTGTTGCTTGATTGGTTTTATTTTTGAAAATTGGAAGACAATGTTCAATGGCTTAGGGCCTTCTCTGTGGGCTTCAATCATCTGATCAAAGTTATTTCACTCAAAAACTTGTAAGCAAAATGAAAATGGTTTGTACAATGGAAAAGTGTGACTGAAGGTCCCTACTGAGGAGGTGAATAGTGCTTCAGCATTCTGCCATTTACAGGTCCTCTTGGCAGGTTGGTCCCATCGTTGTTGTTGAGCAAGAAGGCATTATCTCCTCTGAACGCTTGAATTATGAAAGGTCCCTTCCATAAACTGTCAAATTTTCCATGCTTCCCCTTATCCTCATTTCGGGCATCCCATCTCAGAACCAAGTCACCTAGCTCAAAGTCATCTTCTTTAGTTCTTTTGTCAAAGATCTTCTTAATGCTTTCTTAGACAACCTGAGTTTTTTTGTATACTTCTTTTCTGGACTGCTGCAAATGGATCATCTGGTTTATCCTTCTTTGGGAATCGTTTGGCTCGGACTGCATCTCTTGCAACAATTTCATTACAGGAACTCCTAAGGAAGTGGGAAAAAATGCTTCAGTGTCATAGACCAGTTGATATGGTGACATACCAATTGACCTCTTGGTGGTCAATCTGTCGGCCCATAGTGCGAAAACTAGCTTGTTATGCCATGACTTTTTGTTTTCTTGTAAAGTCTTCTTAATAATGTTCACCAGGGTCTTATTGGATGACTCCACCAGCCCATTTCCATGAGGGTAATAAGCTGTGGAATGACCCAAACCAATATGATACTGGTTGCAAAATTCTATGAGCTTCTTAGATCGAAAAGCAACTGCATTGTCAGTTATAATCTTTCTAGGACATCCAAAACGAGACAAGATATTATTTTCAAGAAATTTAATAATGACAGAATCATTAGCTTGCCTGCTTGGTACAGCTTCGAACCATTTTGTGAAATAGTGTGTAGCAATAAGAATCCACCTGTGCTAGCTCGAAGAGGGAGGATGTATTTCTCCGATAAAGTCTAATCCACATTGCTAGAAAGGAGCTTCAATAGAGATTGGTTTCAGGGGCAAAGGAAGAAGCTTCTTTTTGCCCTCGAACACCTGGCATTTATGACACGAAGTCACTTTCTGATGCACATCGGCGAACAACATAGGCCAATAGAACCCATCTCTGAGAATTTCATTAGCTGTGGTCTTCCAGCTCAGATGACCACCACAATCTCCTGCATGAAAATCCTGCAATACTTTGTCAGCTTCATCTTTTAACAGACAATTCAACAAAATACCTCCAGGATCCTTCCAATATAGATTGCCTTCTAGAATGAAAATTTTTAATGCTTTCAATTTCAAAAACCTAGCTTTAGTTTTGGTCAGGCCAGGGGGAGTTTGTAATTTATGCAAAACAAATATCAGGTCTGCGTACCATGGAGAGTTCAGAAATACCTCTTTCACACTTGGAGTCGCCTGCTCTCCCTGTTTATCTACTGCAGCTAAGAAATTAATATCAAGAGCATGGAAATCGGATTCAGCCATTAACTTTGCTAGACCTTGACCTTTAATCAGTTTAGTAGGTTTAATCTCTATGTCATACTCCAGAATGATAGCAATCCATTTTCCTCTTCGGCCATCTAGATTTTCCTGAGTTAAAATGTCTTTTACTACCGCGTTCGGAACATATGCGATGGTGTGGGAATGGAGAATATATACTCTAAACTCCTTTATGGATTTCACCAGGGAAAAATCTTGTTTCTCCATTATTTTATAATTCAAAGCATCATCTCTTAATGCTTTACTGAAAAAGTCTATGGGTTGTTCATACCCTTCGCTATTTTTTTGTAGTAATACTGTTGCAATGGTATGTTCAGAAGCGAAAGAAAAAAGGTAAAAATCTTTGGTGAAATCAGGACTGATCAAGACTGGAGCCTATGTGAGTGCATGTTTAACTTGTTCAAAAGACTTCTTAGATTCAATGTCCCATTTTATTTTTGTGTCATTTTTTAACATGTTTGTGATGTTCCTGAGAAGCTCGGCCAGGTTAGGTATGAATCTTCTCAGAAAATTTATTTTTCCAATGAAATACTGTAACTCTTTGATATTCCTTGGGTGTCCTAGTTTCTGAATGGATTCTATTCTGCTGGGATCTATCTTAATTCCATCCTTAGAGATTATGTGCCCCAACAGTTTACCTTCCTCTAATCCGAAAAGGCTTTTCTTAGGATTCAGAGAAATCCCAAATTTCCTGCATTTCTCAAACACTCGTCTGAGATGTCTTAAGTGCTCGTCATTGGATTGGGAATAAACAGTTACGTCATCCAGATAAATGACAATAAATTTTCCAATTTCTTCCACAAAAGTGATGTCCATTGCTCTTTGGAAAGTGGCCCCCAGCGTTCATCAACCCAAAAGGCATTTTCACGTACATGAAGGTACCCCAAGGTGTTGTGAAGGTTGTTTTCTCTTGGTCATCTAGGTGAATGAGAACCTGGTTATAGCCTGAAAAACCATCCAGTAAGGAGATTCGGATGGATCCAACTACCTTTTGTAATATGTGGTCCATTTTTGGCAATGGGTAGTTTTCCTTTAGAGAGAATTTGTTCAGGTTTCAGAAATCAATGCAAAGTTTGATTTCCCCAGACTTCTTTTGGGTTGGGACCAGATTTGAAACCCATTTGGAGAATCGTAAGGGAACTATGATTTTAGCATCATACATCTTTTTTATTTCTTTTTCTATCAGGGGGAGTAACTTGGGATTGATTCTCCTAAGTTTCTGTCTG
>SNQJ01S0003865.1:703540-720584 GCA_010110895.2 Picea sitchensis
GGTTGTATCCCTTCATTTGCTGGATAATAATAAAGGAAGGACCTGGCAATTTCTCTGGTGGATGTAGCCCACACTGGGTGAACCACATAAATCTGTGTCTCTCTTGTATTGTGTGTCTTCTGTGTTTTGTTTCTGCATTTGTTCTATTTTATTGCTCCGCGGTCCTATTTTTCTAACATAAACATTATTTCTTTTTCAGATTTATAATTTGTTTAGAAACAAATCTTTCTTCTAAGGAAAAGAAAATGTGGGGTTGAAAAGTTCGTTCTTCCCCAATATGGTCGCCACTATGTTAACGCTTTGTAAATTCCTAGAGGTTGTCAGAAAAGAAGAAACTTACAAGAGGTAACTTTATCCAACCACTTCAAAACTGGAATCTAGTCCTACCAGCTTCAGAGAGGGATCTCTCTGTATGATTTAGATATGTTTTGAACTTAAGATATTAGGCTAGTTAAATAAAATAAGATTGATTGGTTTGTTGTTGTTTTTGTTAAGTTGGCTGAAAAGGGATTTACGCATCCATTGGGCTATGGGGTCTATATTATAAAGATAGAAATCTAAAACATAAACTAAAAGATTCTTTTCACAAGGCAAGATAATACATTCGTTGGATTCTTTAGCAGTAAAGTGATGAATAGCAGAAAAGATGAGAATATCAATTAAAGTAAAGATGCATTTAAGAATTTCTTCACTGTAATATCAGAAGATAAATATTAAAATCTTTCAAAGTCTGAAACAGGGTATACAATGATAAATCCTACAATGTGAGTTACTTTTAAAAGATTAGATTAGAACAAAATATGACAACTGAGCAAGAAGAACATTCAACATAGAAAATAAAACATCACCAATGAATAACACGCGAGAATCCTGTGAGAACATCTCTTTGTATTACTGGAAGATTTCTTGATAAAAATTACAGTCTTGTAGCTTGCAGGGCGTAAAGATCAACCCTCAGTACTTCAAAGTTTGAAGTATTTATAATCAAAATTACATATGATCCTGTCATTAAAGATCAAGATGTGGCAAATCTAAATTTAGCTAACTAACTTAACAAGATACAAAAATTTAGGAAACTGCTTGATGATGTGTTGAAACTTCATGCTGATTTCTAGGGTGAACCGTTGGTGAGGCCTCTGCACGACCTCGTCTGAATGGATAGCTGACTAGGTTTGGACACCTCATTGCCTACTCGATCAAACTGCATAACTCTTCCCATCGAAGGTTACTGGGAATGCTGACTTTGAGAAATCTTCGGTATACTTCATCCATCTCTGTGTACTTGGCAAAAGTTGGCTTCATGATGAAGATATACCAGATCTCATGCTGTATGCTAATGTTTAACTGTAAAACATCTAAGAATTCCTTGCCCATGATACTGCCTTGTATTCCTGAGAATTTTTAGCTATCCTTAGCCACAATGGCTAGTTTATTTTTGTAATCGGCAAGCATCATTAACTTGTCATTTATAACTCTCAAACCAGGAAGGCCTTTCTTTTGCAGAGCTTCGATCTTGCTGAAAAATCTTTGCACTCTTGTGTCCATGGTCTGGACCTTTTCCTCCAGCTGTAGCATCAGTCCTCTCTTGGTCAGGACTCTCTTGACCTCAAGGATGGTCTCTGTCCTATCTTCAATCTTCAAATCCTCTAGCTCCTCTCTGGTTTTGGAATTCAGAAATTTGATGATCTCAGCAGCTTCTGTGGGCATCTCTCCCAGTTCTTCTCTTATCTTCTCGATAGACTGTTGACTTCTTTTCACTAGCTCGTTTTTGTCAAACATGATTTGCATCATTGGCCATATTTCATTCATGGACTTGGTGATATCCATCCAGACACTTTCCTTGACCTTAGCAAGTGTTTTACCTGCCACTGTTTGCTTCTGAAGCTGTTGCAATTCCTGTTTGAGCTGGTCTGATGTTTGTTTCTCCTTGGTGTAGCTGGTTTGGTAAGAAGACTTGAGTTCTTGAAGGTTCTCAATCTCCTTTTTGAGTCTGCTAATCTCTGTCTCTTGCAAATTCATCTCTTCCATGGATTTATCCAGTTCAACTATTTTCTCCAGAGTTGTCAGTGGAGTTGCCGAGGGAATTTCTACTACATACTTTGTGCTCACTCCTGTGAGTGGAACTACGCTCAGTGGAATGACTTCCATGGGCTTTGACTGCTCCTTCTCTTTCATTATTTTTTCCAATTCCGCTTCCATTTCCTTCAACTGTGCATTCTGCTCCATGATCAACTTGAGCATCTCATCCTTTTCCCCTTATGTCTCCGCTATTTCCTTTGCCTTTGAATCTTCTGTTGGTGGCAGTTTCAACTATTTTCTCAAATATTCTATATCGGCATTTTTCTTTTTGAGCATCTCCTCGACTGCTTTCACATTCAAGGGGTCATATCCGATCTTAAGGACCAGTTCTTCCAACGTCTTAATCCTATTATCCTTGGAAAATGATGATATTTTTTCTAACTTTAGCTGCGTCTGGACATTGCTCAGAGATATTTGTAACTTGGAGGCAGTAGTAGAAGCATTTGCCAATGTGGAGAAAACCATTTCTCTAGTTTTCCTGTGCAGATCCATTTGATCAGCTGTATGCACATCTTTAGTTTGAAATTCGAATGTTGCCCTTTTGTAATCGGTGATTACTTTCGGGTTTGGCACTTGTGCTTGCAGAAATGCCATGTGCATTCTACCCTTCTCAGTGTCGAATGCAGACAATAGTCTGTGTTGTGCAGCTGATGTTTGCTTCCAGAACTGAGCATACGTGTTGCTGGTCAACATCTGATTTCTCTTTTTGATCAGATCATACTTCTAAAAAATACTCAATTTTGGTCCTGTTTTTCTTGGCTGGTTGACTAGGGGAGTATTTGTGGATTTTTGGGCAACACTGTAGTCATGATTTGTTTGTTGCTTGTACTAAGGAGCGACCAATCAACCTCCATAGTTGTAGTGGATTGAATTCCCTTTTCGCCAGTCATGTCAGGTGCCTGACTGGTTTTTGGCCTCTTGGTGTGTAATTGGAACTCTTCAGACGATACTTCAGTGATGGAAGGTGAAGTGTCCTTCCTGGGCCTTTTCTCCTTGGAACCTGTGGTGTAGTCGTCTGTGAGATAGTGATTGAAAGATCCTGTTGTTTTTTCTCAACCAGAGTGTTTGGCTCCCATTCTGTGTAGTTGGTGAACTTCTCTATCTCAGGCCTAGATGTATGAATTATGGGATATTCTTATTTTTAATCCTCATCTTAGAAATTATCTCGCACGGATCATAGTGCCATGTGAAACTAACAAAAAACTTCATTTCTTTGAGCAATCTATCTGCTTCCTCCCGGGCACCTCGAATATTGCAGATGAAAGACCCAATTTGCCCTTTGATTCTGAGCTGCTGCTTCTTCTTCAAAGACACAAAATGTATGTCATTTGAATTAATCATTTGTCTTATGTATTCCAGGGAAAATATCCTCACGGGCAAGTACTTGGGCAACTTGTATGGAGCCAATTCACACCCATACACTTTGATCTCTATGTGTTCTTGGTACAGGTACCAGTCTCCCTTTTTTGCAAGATCTCAGAGGTGTAGGATCCTCTGAATCTCCTTGTTTATTCTTGGCTCGGGTCTACCACTGAGCATGCTCACCACTAGGTGGTAGAACTGCTCGATGAACTGCTTGAAACTGAATTCTGAAGAGTTTTGTTTGAGCAGCGAAGTCCATGCTGTTACTGCCCCTGGCCTCCCATCCTTGTCCATCTTCTGCATTGAGTACAATGTTAGATCTTGTTGTGGCCATGATCTTAGATCTCTCATTCTATTTATTTGGATGAAATTCCATGCAGGAGTTTGATGCCAAGTCTGTGTTTGTTGGTCGAACCAATTTCTATTTATAGACCTGATTCTGGTCAGATCACCCATTTCTACCAGTTTCTGTCTAGAAGCAATAGTACTTGCTTGATGCATTTGACCAATAACATGTTGAGGAGGAATAACGTGAATGCTGGTATTCCTCGAGAATCCTGGTAGCCCGAACTGAACTCCTTCTAACCATCTTAATTTCCATTTAGGTATCCAGTGTTCTTTATAATTTTCCCAATTGGTAGTATCATTTATTTCTTCAGTAGTTGGGGTATTTCTGTAATCATCCCAAGTATTTATAATAACCATGCTTTTAGAGCAATAAGCAATTTGAGCATGTGACTTTGAGATGAACGGTAATTATTTTCTTTTGGGTGGGTGACCATCTATGCTTGGTAGAGTAATAAAGTAACCTGGTTCACCTTCATGATTATGGTAAGAGCCATGAGGCTCTACTGCAGACAGAAATGGTGTACCCAAGATACAGTCTACTGGTAAATCAGCTATTAAAAACTTCATTCCTAGAGCATATTCATCAAATAGCAAAATACCTTTAGGGATTTCAAAATTTATATCTGTATTTACATTTCCCAACCCTGTAGCAGAATAATTGTTGGGAAGCCAGTACTTGGTGGGAACGAGGTCTTTATGCACTAAATTCATGTCTGAACCAGTATCTATTAGTGCATTGAAATTAAAACTTTCACCATTGATTTCTAAATTTATTTTTACCTGATATTTTTGAAATTGAATGGGCATGATCTTCATGGATGTAAGCCCTTGCATCTGAGCTGTTGTCTGTGGATTCTCAAAAGGTGCATATTCTAAAGGTGGAGGAATAGAATCCAATCTTTCTCTGATTTCTCATATCTCTTGCCTTGCCCAAGAATCAATTTTGAAGCTATATTCAACTTCTCCTTCCATCTTCTTAATTTTCTCTTTTAGTTCAGTAACTTCTCTTTTTAAATAAAGTATTTTTTTGGCCAAATATGTTATTGAAGTATTTTGTAGTTTTGCGTCTTTGTTGTATTTGATAAAAGTTTTGGTATTTCTATCAAAAGAGGCTTCAATAAACAAAGGTTCTCTTTTGAAGGATTTAGGAATCTTTCCCCTTTGTTCAGATTTGACAGTTTTTAGAAAGGATTCAAGAAGTGCATTTTTCATATTACCTTCTGGCAAAGCTTTAATCTGGGCTAGCATTTGAGATTCTTGATCTCCTATATTACTAAACATGCAGATTTTTATTTTCTGATTGATTTCTAACTCTGATTCAGATTCAGAGTCATCTGTAGTACTTGAGCATGAACAGAAATTAGGATTTCTGCAATTACAATCTTGATTGATAATGATTTCCTTTTCTGAGTTATAATCAAACTCAGAGGTGCTAGTAGAGTCTATACAACATCCTTCTTGAAGAAGATGAACTTCTTCTCTTTTAGGGAATGGGTGATGCAGGCATTGATTTGTTTCATGGTCATTTGCACCACACCTGTTACAATGTATTCTCAAGGCTAGTTGTCTACTAGCCTATGCTGTTTTAGCTTGTTGTTCAGAAAATTTTCCTTTGCTCATCCTGGAGGATTTATTGTCTGGACAGGTATGTGTGGTATGTCCAGGCTTTCCACATATCCAGCACTGAATTTGCTGCTTAGCTTGATGCGAATATGTTTTCAATTTGATATCATCAGGCTTATAGTAATGGGTCTTGGGCTTGTACCTATATTTATATCTTTCCCTTTTTTGTTCTTTAAATTCCCTCTTCTTTTTCTTTTTCTTTCTCACTGGATCAGATATGTACAAGCCATATTGTTCACAAATTGATTTTTGATTCGGGAGATGGGATAATTTAGATATGGATTTATTTACTTTCATATTTACACAGAGTCCAACCAAGGCTTTGGTGATGAGAGAATAAATCTCTCCCCATGTATATATTTCATAAGGAAGTTTGAAAACTTCCTGCATCTTTAAATACTCAACAAATTTGCTTGGTATGGCTGCTAGGTAGACTTGTTTCCATAAAAGATTCTGACTGTCTTTAACCTCAAAAATCCTTTGTGTCCAGTCTTTATGGAATTCTTCAAATTATGAAAATTTTCTACATTTCATATTCATCGGAATTACTTCATGCTTATCTGCCAATTCAGACTCAGTACCACACCAGTGTTCTACAATTGAAATAGTTAGGGCTCCTATCATATTATTATGGGGAGTCCCATCTTTGTGGTAAACGATGTCTCCTTGTTCATCTCTTAGAACCTCAACTTCCATTTTAGCAATCATCAAAGGAGATGAAATTACTTCCCACCATTTTCTCAGAGTGCCTGTAAAGCACTGAATGAGAGATTTGCATGCTTCCACTTCTGTTTTTCCTTTCATGCACATGATTTTGTAGGAAACATACATTTTGTCTATCATCTGTCTAATTTGTGCTATAGACAAATTATCAATGTTCCATTCTTGGAACCAATCTTCAGCAAATGTTTGGGTTTCTGGCATTCTTCCTTTTCCCATTAGGTCTGGGGATGAAGGTCTGCTAGTATGATGTGGGAGATTTTCATAGGCAGGCTGCTGGATAGATACCAGAGAAAGATGTTCTGATTTTGAGGATGACTCTGGTATGTCAGGATTTGATGTATCTTCTTCTACCTTTTCTGGTGGAAAATGGTGCGGGAATTTTTTCTTGGTTTCTGTCTCACGAGGTCTATATACATGAGACAATATTGAGATAGCAGGGTTTGGAAGGATGAACGGATCAGGGATAGGTTTATCAGGAACACTATCCTTTTTCTTAAGTTCTATCAATGTCTTTCCCATTTTAGAGAAAGCTTGTCCCAACCCTTCCATTAGTTCTTCATGGTTTCTCAAAGACTCCCTAGATTTGCAAGATATTTCACAAAGAGTAGAGTCTATTTTATCATTGACATTTGTGACTTTATCTTGGATCTGGTTAACAGAATGGACGATAGTGTTTGTAGAAACTTGCAGATCTATAATCTGTTCTTTTCTGGCATAGTCATTAGTCACAAAAGTATGAGTAGCCATGCCTCTTAAGGAAGTATTTGTCCAGTTGATTTGTTCAGACACAGACACGACTCTCTTATCAATTCCAGAAAGATGAATAGCTTCCTCAGAAAGCAGTAAAGGGACTACTTTAACTTGTCTATTATTATCCTCAAGGACAATGCCCTTGAATGGAGGAAAAGTAGAGTTTGATTCTACTACATGCCCTTCAATACTTTTCCATTTATGTTTGGGAGACATTGTTGAACTTTCTCCCATCATTTGGACTACAACCTTTTGACTTAATTTCTTCCATTCAAAGAAAGAAATCCACATATTGTTGTCTGATATATATTTTTGCCAGTCTTGTGATAGTTTCAGATTTTCATAGTCTGGCATGGCTGTATTAAAATCCCAACCCATATTTAGGTGTGCCAGGAGGTCTCATTCCTTTATAGATATCTTGTAATCTTGGATCTAGTGTCTCAATCGTGGGCATATAATGAATCATTAAACAAAACTGTGGTTCAGAAGTAGATGTATAACTATTTACACAATTTTCTACAGATCTGTAACATACTGAAGAATCCATTGTAGTAGAGATTACTATGACTACACAGGAAAGAAGGGCGTTAAGTCTTGTGTCTTCCCTAAAGAAGATTAGACAGGCTCCTGGCTGACTGCTCAGGCAGAGACTAGTAACTCTTTCTGGAAGTCGCAGTAGTGGAAACTCTGCCTTTAAAGAGCCCGAGACTACTGATACGGCTTCAAAAGTGAGTCGCAAGAGTGGAAATCCTGTCTTTCAAGGACCCGAGACTCTTGATATGGCTCTGGATTTGTACAGATAAAAAATCTTCACACTTTAAAACAAAAAGAGCAAATAGATTTTATCAGAACAAAGGTCTGATATCATACCCGGCTTGAAATGATGTTTATGGATCTGATAACATTTGTAAGATCTTTCTTTTCAGAGGCTTCCTCCGTCGGAGAATGAAGCTTGAAGATTGCTTTGTCTCATGCGCTACTCCCTTCTGCTATCTAGCCTTCTGCTTCTTGCTACTCTCAGTAGAACCAATCCGACTTATAGTAATTTCTACTCTCCTAGCGAACCCCACCACTTGAAGTCCATCAAGATGTTGCGGCCTTATGTGAACCCCACTTATAGCCTTACGTGAACCTTCCAACGCCTCTCCACACCTATAGCTACCCTTAGCGGCCTCCTTGCCTTAGCGATACTTACTACCAGTGCTCGACAGACACCTTCTGCGAACCTTATCTCTTAAGTGAGAGAACCTTATCTCTAGATGAGCGAACTTCGACAAAGACGTAGTTCAAGGAACACTGAGTGCAATAACAGGTAAATAGAATCGAGAATCATAGCATGCACATAATACAGAGACAATAATCAGAGATCAATACAAATAATTGCGGAAATCTTTTTATATTCATAACAAAGCATAATATGCCAGGGTATTACAACGAGCAGGATGCTCAGAGTAGAATGATCAAACTTATCGCTCACACACAAAACTCAAAGAGAATGACTCAAAGCTTCAGACATGAGGGAAGCTTAGAAGACTCGGACACACTAACTCAAAGCTCACTATGAAAGTTCCTCCTCGAGAATGAACTCATAGCCTCCTTATATATAAATTTTTGGAGACAAGAATCATTTCGAAGACAAGAATAGACATGACATATGGTCCTACATGTCATCCACAAAATATTGCTTTATGGATTTGGCGGTGGTGGTCTTGCAGGATTCCCCGACCATATCATAAGCTTTATTTTCCACTAAGCTAAAGCAAATAAAACAGTAGATCTGTTAGGGTAGTCTTTCAAGATTCCTTGAGCAGAGGACAGACATAACATGACATAAAGAAGAGAATCTTGGAAATGCGGGTCAAACCACGCCAAAAGTTGGAGAAGTGCTACAAGTTTCCAAGATGCTCATTATTACAATAAGACAAAAGGTTACACTGTGGATGTTGGTTACGGTAACCCAGTTAAACCCGAATGGCACCATTGTCGGCCATTTAGACATGAACTGTAATCAGTACACTGTGGATCCACGGAAACCGTTTCAAATTTTTTTTTTTTTTTTAATCATTCGCAATATGTGCATCAAATCTTTCAGGATAGTGTAACGTATCCCAAGATTTAGTATAGATATTTCTTGCTGCAAAAGGTTACCCATTTAATATTTGAATAATGTTTTTTACTTTGACAACCCATTGGAAATGATTTAATATGAATGAGCACAGTAGTTCTCCATCATTGGGTCCTATTTGAAAAAGATTTTGCACTGACTGGAGTGGTGATATAGAATTTAAAATTCCTGGATCTATTGCTCCTTTATTTAGACCAAAATCTTTCCACCAATCTGCAAGCCATAGCGGTGGTCTTCCAGAAGTAGCCGTATTCATGTTTCCAAACTTAACAAGAGTAAGAAAATCTTCTTGTTGGATGAAGTTCCACCATAATTCTTTATAGGATGGATAATTGTAGTCTGTTTCTGGAAAGATGATGTCAGGGTTCCTTTCGGGCCAATGAAATAACAATCTTGGTTTGTTCAGGCAAAAATATTGTTGATTGTTACCAATGTTATCCCTTATATCTCAGACAAGGCTTATATCATGAAATAAGGATGTCAAAGCATTTTGTGCTTCAACTGCCTTTTCAGTAGCTCTGGAAATTATAGGAGCTAAAACATTTGAAACTCTTCTTTCACTTACTTATGGAACTAAATTAGAGTAAGCAATCTGAGTTGTTGGGGATAATATTTTTGTACTTCTTAATTCCTAGTGGGGTCTCCATTCTGATTCATAAGTCTCCCATTGTAATGAATCAGGAATATTAACAAGAACTTCTGAACCATTTCTGAGATGTACATAGATTATCAAGCAAAGGTCCTGGAGATGTTCTCTGCTGAGAAAATCTAGGATTGAGTTTTCAATACCTTTAATATGCTCAATAGAAAAATCAAAATTACTATATAAGGCTTGCCATCTAGCAAATTTTGAATCACTAGGAGATTTTATATCTTTATTTAGGACTTTGTTCATAGCTGCAACATCTGT
The DNA here is from genome assembly GCA_010110895.2 of Picea sitchensis. Taxonomy (NCBI): domain Eukaryota; kingdom Viridiplantae; phylum Streptophyta; class Pinopsida; order Pinales; family Pinaceae; genus Picea; species Picea sitchensis. The sequence goes on from SNQJ01S0003865.1 coordinate 713,461, forward strand.
CCTGAGAAGAAATTTTTTGTAAATCAAATAGATTTCAAATTTTTGGATTGCATTTAATGCAACTTTAATTTCTTTATCTAGGGCCAAATAGTTCTTTTTTGTTGCCTGCCAAAGTCCAGAGGCAAACTGAATGATCTCTTATTTCTTCTTTCCTTCTTCTGTTCTAACTTGTTTAAGTACTGCTCCCCAACCAATGTTGCTCGCATTTGTTTCTACAATTTTGGGGAGATCATCATCTGAAATATGGAGTATGGGCAAATTTTTCGCTTTTGCCTTTATATTTCTCACAGCTTGTGAGTGTTCTTCTGTCCAAGGACTCAACTCCTTTTTTAATCTGTCATTCAATATCTTTCTATCTTGGGCACATCCTTTATAGAAATGGCTGATATAGTTTAGGCTGCCCAAAAATCTCTGTAACTGAGTTTTATTAGTTATCTTATCAGGAAATTATCTGCAAATTCCACAGCATGTGTTTGCAGAGTCAAACTTCCATCTTTTATTGTATGGCCCAAATATTTGATTTCTGTTTTAAATAGTTCAAGCTTCTTTTTGGAAAAGACTAAGCCTGCTTGCTTGACTATTTGTAGGAATTTCCTCAAATGCTTAAAATGTTGATCAATTGAGGAGGAAAACACAAGTATATCATCAATGTAAACAATAAGCCAATCAAAGTATGGCTTGAGCGTATCATCCATGACTCTCTGGAATTTTGATGCTGCATTTTTTAGGCCAAAGGGCATCACATTCCATTCATAATGTCTTGTAGGGACATTGAATGTTGTTTTGAATTTATCTTCTTCTTTAATGGCCACTTTCCAAAATCCTGACTTTAAGTCAAATTTTGAGAATACTTTTGCACCAACAATCCTTGTCACCAAACTGTTTTTGTTGGGGATAGGATATGTATCATCTGCTAAGACTTTGTTCAAAGGCTTATAATTTACTACTAATCTAGGAATGCCCCTTATCTATTCTGAATGTTTATTGACATAGAATCCATAGCAATTCCAAGGACTAGTAGATTTTCTGATTAATTCTTTGTCTATTAAGCCTTTGATTTCTTTTGCACATAATTTTTTATATTCAACATTCATAGGTATAGCCCTGCTTCTGCAAGGTTTACCTTGATAACCTTCTGCATAAGGAAGAGAAACGTCATGTTTTTTCTGTTTCCAAAATGCTGTAGGATTTTCAGAGCAAACAGAGTTAATAAATTCTTGCTTTAATAGTGGAATTTTTTGTTGGATTGCTTCTTTCGTTAACCTCTCTTTGAGTCGAATCCCAATTTGGAAAGATTTTAGTTCTTCTATTTTTAGGCCTTTTTCTCTTATGGATTGAACCATATCTGACGTTCTGGGAGTAGAGACAAAGGGCAATTTTACAACAATTTTCTTTTGTCCAGAGGGAATTCTGATGAAATAACCTGACTTATCTTCTGCTACCATAGTAGACCCATGAGGGGATACTGCAACAAGAAAAGGAGTTCCCAGAATAAAGGCTACAGGGATATCTGTCAAGAAGAACTTTAGCTTAAGATAATAATCTTTGAAACATAGTGTAGCTTTAGGGATTTCAAAAGAGATTTCAGTTGGAATATTTCCTATCCCAACAGTACTTGCTTGGGTTTTTTGCCAAAATTGCATAGTAATGTTATTTTTGTGTAATAGATTGAGATCAGATCCTGTTTCTATTAATGTCTTTAACTAAAAAGACATTCCTTGAATCTGTACATTAAGAACGACATGATATTTCTGGTGGCTGATCTGAAGAACTTTCTCTTCCTTTTGATCTTCTTTCTGTTTATGTTCTTTGATAGATTTTTTTCAATATACCTATTTCTCTTCCTAGGTCTGAAATAGAAAGAGTTTGGACATGACAACATACTGTCGTTGTTGTTTTTGGCGTAAAGCTCTTTTCACAACAATTTTTCAGAAATTTTCTTTTCTGGTCTTTCCATTCATAGAAAGATATGAATATATCATTTTTATCCATGAAGTCCTTCCATTGTGAAGCCAATTCTACCTTTTCTTTGTTTGAAGTTGTTTTGGCAAAAGAGTCTTCTTTTGGATGAGTGAATAGATCCAAATTTAACATTTATTTCATCCAGTCAATTTTGATTCTATCTTTTTTGCAGCCTTTCATGAGAGAGAAATTTCTTGATTTCAGGAGTAGATGGTTTCCTGATATCTCCAGGGATGTCGGCTTGACATCTTTGATCTATTTCTGTACAAATTTTTGTCATTATGACTAAAACATGGGAATCGTGTGGAAAAGGAAAATCAGAACATTGTGGATGTGGACATGGTTCTTTAGATGTGGAGTTTGGAGGCGGGAGATTTGATCGAGGATTATGGTTTGCATGCTCAAAGTGGAGTTGTTCTTCTTCTTTGACTGTCAAAAGTGTAGACAAAGTAACAAGTTTTCCACAGTCTGTACATTTCACATCATAAGGAACATGGCCAACTTTATTAATGAGAAGGCGAAGTGGAGAATGAAGACAAAATGATGTAGAAGATGGAGTTCGGGAGCTATTACGGGATGGTATTCTTTGAGGAAAAAAGATTACTGCAGAAGATGCAGATTCTTTGATCTGAGCAGATGTAATAGCTCTTGGGATTGGTGTTTTAGGAGTATCAATGACCCAATCAGTTGGAAAAGAAATATTTTCCCATCTTATATGTTGATGTTCCATTTTTTGATTCAGAGGGTCAGTTAACACCAAAGTACTGGATTGGGATGTTTTGCTTGGAGTATGTAATACTGCAGGGAACAAAGTGTTGGTGTGTCTAAAACATCCTCTTGTTTGGATTGATATGTTGGTTCTAGTCATAACCATATCAAATCCTATGGTTCTGATTTGGATTTCAGAATATCTCCAATGTTTTCATCAAAGGTATAGGCAGACAAATTTGGATAACAATCAAAATAGACTGGTCCATTAGAAAGAGGGGCTACAATTCCACCTATCAGAGAATCAGTAAATTTGTGATGTGTCATATCCCTTACTGTACATAAAACATAGGCATCAATTCCTTTGTGAACCAATGGACTGATTCCCACTTGTATGCAGCCAAAATGGAGATAGTTTGTTTTATGTCTTCTAGCTTCAGCTTGGACTTCTTTGACATTTATCAGAGGGATGGTTTGACTGACATCCCTATTTTGCTGTATTCTGCTTACAGATTCCTTTACAATCACTCTTGTTACATCTTGGAGGTGGAACATACTCAAATCCTTATAGACCTGGTTAGGGGATATAGTAGGCAATTTCCAGGCTACTTGTGGCTGTGTTTCAACTTCTTCAATGCTAGCATAATTTAAGCTTTGAGTTCTATTGAAGGAAAACATAGATTCTAAACTATTTACATAATCTCTTTCAGAAGTACTTTGATCTTCTGCGTTTTGTATATCCCGGAAAGAAACTGAAGGAGAATCCATGATAGTAGAGATTACTATGACTACATAGGAAAGCAGGGCGTTTAGTCTTGTGTCTTCCCTAAAGAATATTAGACAGGCTCCTGGCCGACTGCTCAAGCAGAAACTAGTAACTCTTTCCGGAAGTTGCAGTAGTGGAAACTCTTCCTTTAAAGAGCCTGAGACTACTGATACGGCTTCAAAAGTGAGTCACAAGAGTGGAAATCCTGTCTTTCAAGGACCTGGGACTCTTGATACGGGTCTAGATTCGTATCACACACAAATATAAAATTCTTCACACTTATAAACAAAATAGAGTGAATATCTTTTATCAGAACAAAGGTCTGATATCATACCCGGCTTGAAATGAAGTTTATGGCTCTGATACCATTTGGAAGCCTCTGGTATGATATCAGACCTTTGTTCTGATAAAATCTATTAGCTCTTTTTGTTTTAAAGTGTGAAGATTTTTTATCTGTATGAATCCAGAGCCGTATCAAGAGAATCGGGTCCTTGAAAGACAAGATTTCCACTCTTGCGACTCACTTTTGAAGCCGTATCAGTAGTCTCAGGCTCTTTAAAGGCATAGTTTCCACTACTGCGACTTCCAGAAAGATTTACTAGTCTCTGCCTGAGCAGTCAGCCAGGAGCCTGTCTAATCTTCTTTAGGGAAGACACAAGACTTAACGCCCTGCTTTCCTGTGCAGTCATAGTAATCTCTACTACAATGGATTCTTCAGTATGTTACAGATCTGTAGAAAATTGTGTAAATAATTATACATCTACTTTTGAACCACAATTTTGTTTAATGATTCATTATATGCCCACGATTGAGACACTAGATCCAAGATTACAAGATATCTATAAAGGAATGAGACCTCCTGGCACACCTAAATATGGGTTGGGATATATTGAACAATGTGACCAAGTTATTCCAGACTGTAGGTTCTCTAACTCTCTACCCAAAGATATACAAAGACCATAAGTGGATAAAATACATAAATTTCATTCTGTCATGAAAGGGTGTCATAAGGTATCCATTGAAGAATCTTGGATCAAAAGAATGCTTAACTAGGATTTGTTCACAAATCCTGAGACAATTGATTTTAATACAACCGTGCCAGACTCTGAAAAACTGAAACTATCCCAAGACTGGCAAAAATATATATCAGACAACAATATGTGGATTTCTTTCTTTGAATGGAAGAAATTAAGTCAAAAGGCTGTAATCCAAATGATGGGAGAAAGTTCAACAGAGTCTCCCAAACATAAATGGAAAAGTATTGAAGGGCATGTAGTAGAATCAAACTCTACTTTTCCTCCATTCAAGGGCATTGTCCTTGAGGATAATAATAAACAAGTTAAAGCAGTCCCTTTATTGCTTTCTGAGGAAGCTATTTAGCTTTCTGGAATTGATAAGAGAGTCCAGTCTGTGTCTGAACAAATCAACTGGACAAATACTGCCTTAAGAGGCATGGCTACTCATACTTTTGTGACTAATGACTATGCCAGAAAAGAACAGATTATAGATCTGCAAGTTTCTACAAACACTATCGTCCATTCTGTTAACCAGATCCAAGATAAAGTCACAAATGTCAATGATAAAATAGACTCTACTCTTTGTGAAATATCTTGCAAATCTAGGGAGTCTTTGAGAAACCATGAAGAACTAATGGAAGGGTTGGGACAAGCTTTCTCTAAAATGGGAAAGACATTGATAGAACTTAAGAAAAAGGATAGTGTTCCTGATAAACCTATCCCTGATCCGTTCATCCTTCCAAACCCTGCTATCTCAATACTGTCTCCTGTATATAGACCTCATGAGACAGAAACCAAGAAAAAATTCCCGCACCATTTTCCACCATAAAAGGTAGAAGAAGATACATCAAATCCTGACATACCAGAGTCATCCTCAAAATCAAAACATATTTCTCTAGTATCTATCCAACAGCCTACCTATGAAAATCTCCCACATCATACTAGCAGACCTTTAGCCCCAGACCTAATGGGAAAAGGAAGAATGCCAGAAACCCAAACATTTGCTGAAGATTGGTTCCAAGAATGGAACATTGATAATCTATCTATAGCACAAATCAGACAGATGATAGACATAATGTATGTTTCCTACAAAATCATGTGCATGAAAGGAAAAATAGAAGTGGAAGCATGCAAATCTCTCCTTCAGTGCTTTACAGGCACTCTGAACAAATCGTGGGAAGTAATTTCATATCCTTTGATGATTGCTAAAATGGAAGCTGAGGTTCTAAGGGATGAACAAGGAGACATCGTTTACCACACAGATGGGACTCCCCATAATAATATGATAGGAGCCTTAACTACTGCAATTTTAGAACACTGGTGTGGTATTGAGTCTGAATTGGCAGATAAGCATGAAGTAATTCTGATGAATATGAAATGTAGAAAAATGTAAGAATTTGAACAATTCCATAAAGACTGGACACAAAGGATTTTTGAGGTTAAAGAAAGTCAGAATCTTTTATGGAAACAAGTCTACCTAGTAGCCATACCAAGCAAATTTGTTGAGTATTTAAAGATGCAGGAAGTTTTCAAACTTCCTTATGAAATATATACATGGAGAGAGATTTATTCTCTCATCACCAAAGCCTTGGTTGGACTCTGTGTAAATATGAAAGTAAATAACTCCATATCTAAATTATCCCATCTCCCAGATCAAAAATCAATTTGTGAACAATATGGCTTGTACATATCTGATTCAGTGAGAAAGAAAAAGAAAAAGAAGAGGGAATTTAAAGAACAGAAAAGGGAAAGATATAAATATAGGTACAAGCCCAAGACCCATTACTATAAGCCTAATGATATCAAATTGAAAACATATTCGCATCAGGCTAAGCAGCAAATTCAGTGTTGGATATGTGGAAAGCCTGGACATACTGCACATACCTGTCCAAACAATAAAGCCTCCAGGATGAGCAAAGGAATTTTTTTTGAACAACAAGCTAAAGCAGCACATGCTAGTAGACAACTAGCCTTGAGAATACATTGTAACAGGTGTGGTGCAAATGACCATGAAACAAATCAATGCCCGCATCACCCATTCCCTAAAAGAAAAGAAGTTCATCTTCTTCAAGAAGGATGTACCTCACTCCAAGGGAGACGTTCCAGGACCTAGTTGGTTGATGAAGCAGGATAAGACAAGGTAATACTGTTAAAGTTTCTGCTATTATTAGGTTACTTTCAATTTACTAGATAACAACAGCAAAGACAGGATCACTGAGAGAAACACAATCAAAAGAGTACACAAGCGTTTATCCTGGGAAACCCTGAAGGGGAAGAAAACCCATCAAAACTTCCTTAATATAGATAGCCAATACAATGCCAATATAATGAACCAGACAACAGAGAATATCCAACACTGAGCAACACACCTCTCTCTCTTCCTTCTTCCAGCAACTGGCAACTGCAGCTTCCTTCAAAACTTGCGCACTAGATGAGTGAGCTGAGTGTGTGTTCAAATGAGGCGTTGGCCTCTCTTATTTATACAATTTTGGCACGTGTGGAAGTGTCTCTTCACTGGCAAGGCCGACTTCTTCTTCTGGGTGGTTATAACCACCTTTAATATATTACGGGGCCTCTTTAATATATACTGGGGCCGACTTCTTATTTAGCCTATTACAATTAGGGTTTGACCAATCCGCAAAAGGGGATTTGGTCAATTACAATGACCGACA
>SNQJ01S0003865.1:720629-734175 GCA_010110895.2 Picea sitchensis
CAAAAGGGGATTTGGTCAATTACAATGACCGACATGATCAATCCACAAAAGGGGATTGATCTAATCAATAATAAATATATTTTATCTTTATCCACAAAAGGGGATAAGAATATTCTTTGCAGTTACACAATATTTTAACAAATACTACCCCTCTCTCTAGGTCACTCAAATGAATGAAGTCACTTGGAACGGATGTGTCAAGGGGGTCAAGGGGAAATAAGGTGAATGATACCTGCCCTTTACCAAAGAAAGGGCAAATGATATATAATAACCAATGATATTAATGCTTTCAATCAGTGACTTCAATATAAGAGTCTACTACCAAACAAGTTTATGCATAAAAGATAGATGTGTAGCGATAGTAATAAATCCAGAAATTGCAACTTATAAGGACAATGTAATGAAATATAAAGACCTTGCAATGATAATAATTTTTCCACTTACAATTTCTAGATTAATACAAGCCAAGTAATGACTTTAAAAGGATGTCAAAGTACTAATAACAGCAGAAAATTAACAGTTATGACAGCAATAAACAACTTCAGAAAATTACCTTGCTAAGGCAATTTAATGAACACTTTAGCATTTATTGATTGTGGCTTGCCTAGTACAAATTCTGGGCGGTTTATCAATCAGCAAATGAGTTTATCAGGCTGTCAAAAGTGACTGTAACAGCAGCAAAACAAGAGTGAGGACAACTGCAAGAAACCTTCAGAAATGCACTTTGTAAAAAGCAATTTATACACACTTTGACTCTAGCTGATAGTACTTTGCTTCATGCAATTTTCTGGGTTGATTTAGTTAGCTTGTAAACCAAAATGAGCTGATATATAATGGCTGTAGCAGTGTTAGTAATAGTGGCAAGTTAGTACCTTAAAACTAGATTAGTAAGTTAGGCTAAGTTGGTAGAGATAGCAAGTGAAGTTTGAGTGTAGTCTTGTCAAGGAATAAGAGAAGAGAACTAATGCCTTCAAGGGTAATGGAGTCAAGGAGGGCGGCCTCTTCTTAAGGCTGCAAAATTAATGATGATGATGCACAAAAGTCTAAGAGGGAAAAAACATAGAAGAAGTAGTGTTGGCAGCCAATTATATTTTTCAAATGCCCTATAAGCTGCCTACACCTTTGTCTTCTGAACTTCAAATTATCGTCGCATTTTGCAAATAAATGATATTTTCATTCTTTGCGACAATTTGCAAATGGGTCTCCATTTGGTTTTCACGACTGAAAGCGTGAAAACTCCTCTATCGTTATTTGAACTGTCATAGTTTCTTTTATCGATATTCCGAGTGGCACTTTACCTTTGGTTTATCATGTGGTTGAAAATATTTTTCAAACTATGCCTATTCGAACGTTTTTATTTTAATTGCGCAATTTGATTTTATTGAACTGGTAAGGCATTGAGCATGTGAATCTATGGGTTATACTTATCTTTATGAATTGCCTAAGGGTCATAGTTTATTTTGTTTTATATAATGTGATCCTTATTATTATAAGCTCTTAAGCTTATCGATTTCATGAAATCAATTGTCACCATGTTTTTTTTTTAACCTTTGATTACAATGTTTGATTATGCAATGATATGTTGGTTAAACGTTTGGGTTTTGATTGAACGTTGAATGACAAATAGTTTGAATGGCACATATTTAACTTTGGGTTTGATTTTATATTGAACGTTCATGGTTTCAAACAATACATTGGCATATTGGTATACCATCCACCGTTTAATTTTTGGGTTGGCCGATTAATATGGTTTAAATGATGTTATGATTGATTGAACAGTGTTGTACCTTGCCATTACTATGCTGCATGGCGGTGATAATCCCACCACCCTCGCACGCGCGCATTAATTTGCTTCCCCTTTCATCGTTCGCAACTGTTAGCCCAAACGATTTTTGGCTTCTGTGTATTGTGTGTTCAAGCCAAACCCTACCATGTGCCCGCACCATGGCCCCGGTCGTGAGGGCTGAACCCAATGGTTGCCAGACATTGTTGATATTTGATGGTGCTTACAGTGACCTTGAAGAGTTTGGATGGCTCCCGTTCATACGTAAGTTTGATGGTTTTAACCCTTGCGTGGCTCGGCAATTCGCATTAACCTTTGATGGCTGCCGAGCCAAGGTTGGGGATGTGCAATTAGAAATTGACGAGCAATTTCTCAGTTTAGCTACCGGTCTACCTGCTACTGGACAGAAATGGTCAAAAAATTGCAAAGTGGAAGATGTCCCGTGGACATTGCTCTTCCAGTCTCGAAAGGTGAACTCCTGTGACAAAGGTTTACCCGCGAATATGCTCAAGCGACGTTGGCATGACTTGCTGATGATAACCAAGCAGTTCATCACCTGTGAGGGCCGGTATGGTTTCATTTTCTTGTACCACCTTCGGCTACTTATGGTTTTCATGGGCTATGAGCTTAATATACCTTATTACCTACATAGGAGTCTATTTAAAATGTCTAAAAGGTATAAACAGAACTAGGCCGATAGCAGCCTTTTTCACTTTGGGTTAATTAAAATGATTATGGTTTGTCATTTGGGGTTACGCCAAGACTGTTGGAATGATTTTCTTATTCGCAATTATTTTGAGGACTCAAGCCCACCACAGGTTGACAAACCTGTGGTGAGCGAGAGCAAATCTGTACCCCCTGTGCCTTACAGTGCTCTGTTACCTAAACCCCTACCCGACTCACCTATTGACCTACCCAGCTCTGTCACCAAGGATGTAGAAAATGTTAAACCCGTGGCTAAAAGGCCTAAATCCAAACCTACTGTGAATTCCAAAGGCAAAAACAATGCCCGATTAATCTCTCGCATGGCAAGAAACAAACCGAGACCTCCTGTCAACCCTGACCCTATCATGGTGAGTGAAGATTCTGACTCGGAGGTGGAACGTTACCTGCTAAGTGAGTATCCTTATTCTGAAGGTCTATGTGACAAACCCTCATACGACTTTGTCAAAAACCTACCACCTTGCTTGCGAAATGACCCTAATTACCCAGGCATTAAACTGCCTTGTGAAAACCCCCGATGACTCGTCAAAACCCCCTCCTGCTCTATCTCAACCAGCTGCTCCACCATGTGATCAGTGTGGCTCGTGGTTAGAAAGGTATTACCTTGATGTGCCAATGCTACAGTCCAGAATTCATGCTCTGGAGGATCAAGTTGCAACGCTCACCAGTCAAAAGGCTAAATCGACATCCATTGATAAGAAACAGTGAACAACAGGTTCTATTTTGTTTAAGAACGTGGAGTCAGCTACAACGGTTGTTAATTCAAAATTGGCATAGCTCGAGCAGCCTCACTGGTATGACTATCACCTGTTTATATGACAAACTCTTAGCTTTGTTTACAGCATGGTTTTGCTTTGACACATAAGCATGCACTATATGCATATATTTTTGTTTTGATTAATCGGATTTCATTTCCCGGATTAGTTTTGATTGGATTTAGCTTTGATTCGATTAATCGTGGTACGGATTTGATTGTTTCGATTTGGCTTGAATTGAATACTCTGTTGCTCATTGAAGTTGTTAATATCTTTTCTAAACACAGGCTATTTCTGGTATTTCAATTTTGAACACAGTCAATGTTCGATTCGAATTGGTTATATTCTATACGGTATGGTTGGCAATAATGGTTAACGGTGATGATTTTATATTTCATGTCTTTTTCGATTAATTCGAATACCATTCTGTTAATGCATAACTAAATTGCGAATAGATATGAATTATAACTATTATATCCAACCAATCGATTCGCATTGTTTAACCATGTTATCAGTTTGATCCATATTGCAACAAATATATTGTTTAAATTTGATTTGGGGAACGAAAGTGATTATGCCCAGGATTGTGATTTGTTTCTATACTTGACTCAGTCACGATTTGTTTCGATGGTTGTGATCATTATTTTGGACCTGTCTATTGACTGTGTAACGCTCAACTATCAGAGTCTATGGCAAAGTTTGATTGATGCTGTTATGTGTGTCTTATTTTGACTATAATCCTAACAACCTTTCCATATTGGCATTTGATTAAAACAATATAAATCTTATGCACATTGTTATAGTTGTAACAAATCGATTATGATTTTGTTCGATCATGATTGTATCAATTATGATTGTGTTGGATTACATCGTATCTTATACGATATGATTCACTATTAATTTCATTTGATATGAAACAGTTTGGTTAATATTTGACCTGATTTTATGGCAACTAAAAACAGAGCATTCTTACCCTGTTTCGATTGCATCTTTTTCGATTTTGTTTAATTTGAATGATAAATTTACTTGAACCATTAGTGATTCATTTTTTGAAAGCAAATTAAATTGGATTATTTGGAAAAGGATTTCATTTGATCTCTATCTGATCCTGTATGCTATTTTAGACTAGCTACAGAATCAGATGATTCTGTAGCTAAGTCTGTAAGATTAGATTTTTATTATTTTGTTGATGAAATATCTTTCTAATTTGATATTTTTGGTCTATTGCAGGTAAATTCGAAATTGCAGTAGAGTTATTGAGCAGTTAGGGGATATTTCAAAGATTTCACTTGCATTTTGATTTCCTAGTTTAGTCGATTTTGGGATATTTCCCAGATTATGTAAAACATTTTGATATTATCCACAGGGATGTTTTACCCTGTGGAGAGACTTATATATACTTATGATTTTTGTAATAATGTTCATCCTCATTCATGGGAGAACAAGGATATGGAGTTTTAATACAGACTGAAGCAGAATTTGGTGTTTTGTCACAGCTTTAGCTTCTCATTATATCAACATTTTGTTTCATGTTGTGTATATCAATTTGTTTATGATTTATGACTACTTTAGCTATCTAGATCATGTGCAAATGATATAATTTTAATCACTGTAATCCATATCTGGTTTCTTCCAAGTGTATAAAAGACGTAACAATTGTTTAATTCAGTTTGTGAATGACAGGTTTATCTTCTTCATAAGTTGGATTATAAATATAAGTTTTTGCATAACAGGTTTCCCTTATTGCAGAGATTTATTAATCATAAGATTGTTATGATTTTTTATGTCTTGTTTGTCCTATTAACAACTCAAAGAGCAGCGCAGCTGATCGTTTACGAGAAGCTTTTGGACTAACCGGTGCGAGTTTCCTTCCTCCGACCAGCTTCAGATTCATCACACACAGGACGAATTAGGAGCGCTTCCAGGTTAGTTAGTCTTTTCCTTGCTGTTTTCATTAAGTAGTTTAGTTTAGAAATAATTTTAATTAGATTTATATTAGATCGTTTAATTTCAATAGTTTTATTTCTTTTTCATAAAATATAAAAATCAAAAACATATCTTGCTGTCTTAGGGTAGAAAACACATGAGTTTTGCAGGTTTTAATTAAATCTGTAGATTGTTTATAGTGTACATTTGTGAATAAGTAATATTGGAGCTGGTAATTAGATAGTTGATTTGGGTTATTATAATAATAATTAGTAGATTGTATATAATATTTAGAATAGTTATATTTAGTTTTAGTTTATTTAGTAGTTTGTTTTAATTAGATTAGTGTAATAGTTAGTTTATTAGTTTTAGTTAGATTAGTTAGATTAGATTAGTTTTCTCTTTGGTTTTCCTAAGACCTTAGAGCGGCCAACGGAGCCGTTAAACCCATCAGGGTGGTTCATTCCAAACGGCTTGCGTTATTTAGACAACCCCGGACCGGTTCCACTCTCTCAGTTGACGGACGGTCAATTTCTCCCGTCAACAAGTAGTAACTTAAGTCCTCCTAGGCTTTGACCTCAAGAGACAAGATGCTAAGGTGTAGGCAATTCTAATCCCTAGCGCCTTGCTCTCCTCCTTAGGATTTTTATGGAGTAAACCTTATGCAACAATAACCAAGTCCAAACCCTTGGAGTGCTAGCAATTTAGGGCTCTAGAGTTTCACTAGTTACTAGATCAATTCAATGAAAAGCTTGGCAAATAAAAAGTAAGAAAGTAGCAACTTAATTTTCTTACTTCAACCATTAAATACCCCATGCAATTTCATAATCTTGTATGAACAAATAAAACCATTCAATAGATGACAAAATGCAAATTTCACTTACTTGCACCAAGAATAATCATGAGAATACCATGCAAGATCACCATAAAGCTTCCAAAATTGATCTAAGTTACAAAAATCAGCCTTAAACAAGAGTGGCGCCTCAAAATTTCAACCAATAACCCTAACAGGGCGCAAATTTCAGACCTCTGGTATCAAATGACAAGTTGTTCTGTGAAAATGAAAGTGCTTTATGTTTATTTATGCAAAACCTTGACCTTTAATTCATCTTTAGGTCAAAAACAAGGCCGACCTGGCCAATTTACAACAAAATTCAATTTTGACATAATAAAAATTAATTTGCATCTAGAAACACCTCCAAGGGTGACATCATGCCCCTCTAGGGTGACATTGAGCCCCATAAGTGAAACGTTGAGCTGGAAAAATGGGGCGCTTGGCCTCTATAGGCCCCAAATGATGCCCACACATGCCACCAGGCTTACAAATGCCTCCAAAATGAAACCCTAACTCTGGGTGACAACTAGACCTATGATGATGACGTCCAGGGCCCTCAAGGGTTGACGTCCATGTGGGAAGAGCAAGGTCCCCTGGGTCTTGGTCTACCAGGGTGCCTCCAAAGGAAACGTCCTTCTTTCTCCCGGTGCAAGTCTTCAATTTCTTCTTACCCCTAGCTAGGGTTTCAACATCCATTTGTGGGCTTTAAGCCCCCATGAAGGTTTGAGCCAATCATTCCCTCATGTGTACCTATCCACCAAGCAAGGTCCTGCAACAAAAACAAGTACGCCCTCCAAGGGTTCATAAGTCACAAGGATCATAGCATGTAAATCACATCCAATAATTAAATTACCCAAACATGTGCATCAAACCCCCCTTAACCCAGACAAATGCTCAAAGATGTTATGCAATTTGACAAGTTAGGTTTGGAGAAGGTCTCAGGGTGTCCTACTAGGCTAACCTCTCTTGAGTTTGGGATGTTTCCCAGGTGGGTTCTAATTCAGGTCATGTAAGTGTATGAGGTGGCATGGGGTGCATGTAATAATAGGGAAATGTAAAGTCTTAACTGCAGGTGCCTTTGTAGAGGGCGAGTTGCACCTTGTCATAAATACAATTGTTTCCTAGCCCATTCATTGCCCTTTTACTCTTAGCTTTATTTCTTTTGGTCTTTTGCTCTTGTGCTTCAAGAGAATAGTTGAGGGCCACTGTCCTGGCTTGATGACTAGAGGTGACATCGTTATCCACAAACATTTCACGGAAATGAGAAGGCTGGCACGTGATGAGACCCCCTTTCTCTTGGCTATGCTACCAAGAACCACTACACTGGCTTAGTGACCAGATAGGTGGTAGTGTCGTACCGCTACATGCCCATGGTCATAATAGGTCATCTTGTGATGAGACCTCCTATCCATCAACTAGTACCTTGAGTGTTTATGTTATCTTATGGGTCCCCTTTTCTTACTGAGAATCTTTTCACTGATTTCTCGGGGATCTCTGGGCGAAGCATCTCGAAGGTTTTGACATTGGATTTTAACTCTTGCTAGCTACTTTTACCCTCTAGGCCTTTAGCCCCTTCTTCCCACGAGGTAAGGTACAACCCTTCCTAGTGTAGCCAATCCCAATGCCCAAACAAGGATAAGGGAGATAGAAGGAATAAAGATGGAAAATGGTAAGTATAGATGGAACAAACGATGAATTTTCACAGATCCACCCAATAGCAACCCATCCTAAAGGGAAATCAACTTACTAGGGCACCATGTCACCCTTCCAAGTATGAACGAGGCAAAGAGCATAATTTCCAAGCAAATGTCATGAAATGAAGAAGGATTCAATACAACATATTCAAGTGCTTCAAAAATCAGAGTGATACATACCATGATACCCGAGCTCATTACCTCATGGAGAAAGACTCACCGCTACTTCAGGACCGGGCTAGTGGGATGGATATTGTTGTTGGTGATAAGTGGACTGCAATAAAGAAAAGAGGGGCCCTCTGGGGCCATACTCAAATCGTTTGGCCCTCGATACTCCATGTCTAGGACTTGTAGGCCTCAAGACGTGATCTCCTTAGTTATCCCTAGGCTAGGGGATAACACCTCTTCCTGTGTAAAGATCGCGGGACGTAGGGCCTGTAGGTGTTCTACAAACAGTGGAATCGAATCAAAACTTTGACGGTCACAAGCAAAAGTATTGCAAAGAGTAGTAGATCGAATAGCACAACTATTGAACAACCTCAATCTTTTTGCAGTGAACGACATCATGAACCTCTGCGAAGCCCTCTGTATCTCCCGACCTCCCTGCCTTGCTTAAATTGTTTTTCCATTTCTTGGCAACCCTAGCATACATGAAATTATGACAAACTAAACGCGACCTCTGCAATTTTCTGACCTTTGGCGTCGACAATGCACGTTGAGTGCTGGGGAAATTGCTTCATCCGTTCCAAGTTGTAACACATTAACTACAACAACTTCCACCTATCAAGATTATGCAACCCAAGAAATTACTTTGATTGAACATGCTTCACAATTTACCACCAAATCAGGCGTAAACCATAATTAGGAGTCTTAAAGAAAGCGCAACGACAGTGCAGCTCTAAACTCTCACTTCACACGATCAAATTAGCCTTTTCGAAGAGAATAGAGCCCAACCATGTTTTGATACCAAATGTTGGTATTATGGGCAGCCATGAACAAACATTAACACACAAAAATCAACCATACAAAGAACATATACTTACAAAGATCACATTTTCATTAATGTACAATAATGATACATCACACTCACTCTTCAATACATACGTGAGACCTCATAATATAGCATTGAGGTGCTCATAACAATATGTCCAATATAGAGGAAAATAATTCAATAATCAACTAATATATTAAGAACTACGAAAGAGGGACTGAAAAAACGTGCTTTCCTAGGGTTTTCACTGCTAGCATGCTCCCCCCTGCGACGTCAAACCTTCTTCCGCTCAGAACTGGGTTTCACTGCAACCGCAAATATAGTCGGACTTGTCCTCGCAGAATGAGCTCAGACATGGGGGTGAAAATCCCCTCTTACAGAAAAGCCACAACCAATGAAATGGACGGACTCAGAACCTGGCGGCCATCCTTTGAAACACCGTCGCATTGTATTGTTTCAATTAGCTCCTTCCATATATTTATTGTTTCATTCATGAAATTGGATTGGGAGGTTATTCATTCAATTTATTTTATTCATTCAATTTATTTTATGAAGATATGTGCATTTTCTTTGGTAACATCTATATTTTTTTTGTGGTAATTGTGTCCCATGCATTTTCTTCCTAACTTATTTTATGTCCACTTAATCTCTTCCAACAAGAGGTCTAAATACATTTCCTCATATCAATTGTGGATCATGATGCCATCTTGTCTATTATGATGATTAAAATAATTATGTAATCTAATACACTTTGACCATTATGAGTATAACACTTAGCCTCCCTTGACATGAGAACAAGCATAGCCACATAATTATCTTTGAAGAACATTGATAAACAATTCAGATATGTTATACATTTTGCATGAAAAAAATCTTCCAAAATTGGACCATCTAATTTAGCATCTATTAACTTTGTTCATAAATGATACAAACCCTAACCCTAATATAATCTAAAATTATTTTGATGATTTTAATGAGACATTAATTATTTTCAAAATTCATCTTTTAAATTTCATTCAATTAGTACCCTGATATTTTCAAACCTCCATTCAACTTTCATTCTTACCATTTAGAAACCCCAAAACTAATAAAGATAAAATGATTGGTCACAGTGGTAAAGGTAAAATAATAGCGTGAGTTAAAAGTCACGCACAATAAAGAATAATTTAACAATCTCCATGGACGTAAAGCATAATCTAACATAATTTTTACCTCTCCATACAAGTAAAAATGATAGCCACAATTGAGCATAATCTAACATAAGAATGTAAAGAATTCTCCATGCACACAACATTATTTTAAGTCTCCATGTATGCACCATTAATTTTACACCATTGTTAAAAAATGGAGTTGATGATCACCCACCCACTAACAATAGACACATGGGAAGCCAACGCCCCACTTAAAAAACCTAAAAAACCTAAATGTAAAAAATCTTAAATGTGTAAAAATCAAAGCATAATAAAAATTTAAAAGCAATATTTAAAACAACTAAATCTAAAGTGAATAGTCATTGTTGTGTTAATCACTTTAATCATATTTTTTTTAATGACTAACACATATTTTGTCATGAAGGAAGTTAATATTTGAAATCAGAGCCTTTCAATTATTGTAACCACTAAAAATATTCAGAACATATAAGACCATGTCCATTAAAAGCCCATCTTTAATTAAAAGCTCATTAATTCTAGTCATTTCCAATAGGTGTAGACCTATTGATTTAATAAGTAATGTTGTGGTGTTACATAAGTGGAGAATCTCTTCCCCAAAATGAGATTTCCTTATTCCCAATCACTTATTCTATATCACTTCCTTCTCTTGTCCACTTATTCCCTTTTTGAATCCAATCATCATCAATGAACCATAGAGAGTGTGTGATTTTCTCAAAACTTACCATTTGGAAGTTCCATATCCTCCCACTTAAGTTTTCTACAACTAAACCCCTTTTTTTTATATTTAGTTATGTCTTTTAGTAAGGTCTAACTGTTCTACATTTTTGTCCTAGTTGCATTTTTGTCCTATTTGTTGGACTTCGACAACATAATCTATATGCTATCACAATTTTTTATTGTTTAAATTGCATTTCTGAATACATAAATGGATTCGGTGTGTTGAAAAACCTTAGGACACTCGCATTACATAGAATTAACTACTCAAATCTGCACATACAACAATTTCTGATCAGATTTAGATCCAATTCGGAAAAAAAAATAACCAATAAAGAAAAAGTGCTAATTGCTACTACATGCTTATGTTTTTTTCCAATTTTCTTTCGACAATCGATTGTCGGTCAAAGACAGTGAAAAACAATTGACTTAAATCAAATTTTTTAAGATTTCAAAAGTTTTTATAAAGTTGCATATAAATTTTGTATTAAATTGAATTTTTGCAAAATAAAAAAATAATTTTCAATTTTTTAAAATCATTATTAATGATTTTTTATTGGAGAAAACCATTGATGTGATTAATTTTTTTTGGATGTGACATTTACAATACAAATAATAATACAAAAATTAAAAATTAAAAAATAACTTAAAATTGACACGTTGTCCTTAGTTACTATAGCTTTGCTATGCATGTGGTAGTTAATTGGGAAGAGAACCATTAGGGTTTCATGACACGAGCTTACCTCTAAAACACTAGGTAGTAATTGAACTCTCTAGGTATAATAATAATAAAGAGGTGGATCTGACATTATGTACCCCCTCCTCTCTCATCGATCCTCGGTTATTGATTCTTGATGGTTGGAGGCGATGACAAGCGATCCTCGATTATTAATGGTTGGTCAGATTCCATCTTGAATACATTAAAAATTCAACATATTTTTTTTAAAACATTTTAATTGTAATTATTAAATATGATTAATAATTTATTAAAACATCATAACAAATAATAATAAAAAATTATCTATATTTTCTTGTTCTAAAACATTATGAAAAAACAAATGTTGCATGGCAGCGTAGTCCCTGTCAGGTTGGAACAAGAGTAAATGCGTGGGTTGCGAGTTGCAGTACATGTGGTATCCATGCAGAATTTAGTATTCCCGAATTAATTTTATTTGAAATTTCTAAAAAATTATTAATGTCTGGTACTTCAACGAAGGTTTCTAGTATCTAAGTTTGATAGTATATGAAATATTTAATACATAACGCATGTAACCCAACAATTACGGAGTTGCGGGGGTTCACATTTTTCATTTTTCATATCCAGAGTGTTCTGTGATATACATTTTGCACCCAACACTTCCGCCATATACATTTTGCACCCAACAATTTCGTTATATACATAAGACTGAGTAATTTATAGAATATCATAACATTGTACCATGATTTATAGTAATTTATATAATACTATAACACTTTTTACTTAATGAATAGTATAAACAATTATTTAAATTGTATTCAATATTATTTTTAACACTTTTTAAATGTAAATTTGGAATTTTGGAATTTTGAATTTGTTTATGATAATAAAGGTGAAATTTATTTTCATTTTTCATTTTTCATTTTTCATGTCCAGCTTGTTCCGTGTATACTTTTTGCACCCAACACTTCCGCCATATACATTTTGCACCCAAGAATTACGTAGTTGAGGGTTGGCGGAGTTGCGGGTTCACATGTTTCATTTTTCATGTCCATCATGTTCCGTGATATACATTTGGCACTCAACACTTCCGTCATATACATTTTGCACTCAACAATTCCATCATATACTTATATGTTTTTAAATGTAAATTTGGAATTTTGGAATTTTGATTTTGTTTATGATAATAAAGGTGAAATTTGTTTTAATTTTTCATGTCCAGCTTGTTCCGTGATGTACTTTTTGCACCCAACACTTCTGCCATATACATTTTGCACCCAACAAGTATAAACAATTATTTAAATTTTATTCAATATTATTTTTAACGTTTTTAAATGTAAATTTGGAATTTTGGAATTTTGATTTTGTTTATGATAATCCGTCATATACATTTGGCACCCAACACTTCCGTCATATACATTTTGCACTCAACAATTCTGTTATATACTTATACGTTTTTAAATATAAATTTGGAATTTTGGAATTTTGATTTTGTTTATGATAATAAAGGTGAAATTTACTTTAATTTTTCATTTTGCATGTCCAGCTTGTTCAGTGATATACTTTTTGCACCCAACACTTCCGCCATATACATTTTGCACCCAACAATTACAGAGTCGCTGGTTTGCGGAGTGGCTGGTTCACATGTTTCATTTTTCATGTGCAACATGTTTCGTGATATACATTTTGCATCCAACACTTCCATCATATACATTTTGCACCCAACAATTATGTCATATACTTATACGTTTTTAAATGTAAATTTGGAATTTTGGAATTTTGATTATGTTTATGATAATAAATGTGAAATTTATTTTCATTTTTCATTTTTCATATCCAGCTTATTCCCTGATATATGTTTTGCACCCAACACTTCGTCCATATACATTTTGCACCCAACAATTATAAACAATTATTTAAAATGTTATTTTTAAGGTTTTTAAATGTAAATTTGGAATTTTGGAATTTTGATTTTGTTTATGATAATAAAAGTGAGATTTATTTTAATTTTTCATTTTTCATGTCCAGCTTGTTCCTTGATATATTTTTTGCACTCAACACTTTCTCTATATACATTTTGAACCCAACAATTACGGAGTTGGGGATTTGAGGAGTCGCGGGTTCACATGTTTCATTTTTCATGTCCAACATGTTCCGTGATATACATTTTGCACCCAACACTTCCGTCATATACATCTTGCACCCAACAATTCCGTCATATACTTATACTTTTTTAAATGTAAATTTGGAATTTTG
>SNQJ01S0003865.1:737130-747815 GCA_010110895.2 Picea sitchensis
ATAATTTTTGTTAGAATATCTTTACAGTATTTTTATTTCCCTTTCAAAAATTATAATCCACTATTAATTTTATTTAGAATACAATATTTCTAGTTTATTGTTTCAAAATATTCTTGTATTTTAAAAATTATAATAATAATAGTTTTTTTACAATACAATATTTTAATTTCAAATTTTCAAATATATTTTGACTTATATTTGATTTCATAGTAATATTATAGTAATGTCATTTTTCCAAGTCTTAAATATTTCAATTTTATTAATATTATTTTTTAATATTTTACATTTCAAATATTATATCTTAATTTTGTAAATATTATATTTTTAAATATTTTAGAGTTACAATTATTATAATGGATTTTCTTTAATGTTATAATAATATTATTTTTTTTCTTGAAAATGTAATTTTTAATTTGACTATTAAAAACATAGTCATTTTTATTTTACTTTTAAATTATATATATTTTTATTTTAGGTTATTTATAAATAATACATTAAGAGTTTCATAATTATTATAACTTTCATATTGTATTACATAAAACTAAAATATTAAAACATTTCTAAAAGACAAATATAAACAACTTTGATGCTAATTTCACTTGTTTTATTTTGCAACTTCTTTATAACACATCAATCTCCATATCCTTTATAATTACTTTAACCACCAAAGACATTGCTTTGTATGACGGAACTTACCCATTTTAATTTTCATGTTTAAACAATCAAATAACTATATTTGTCATTAGAATATATCATGTAACATACAAATAGGTCTCGATGTACACAACTCAATGTCTAACACAGTCTAACTAACTCCAAACAAATGCTAAACTTTGAATTATTAAGATTACTTAAAAAAACAATGTTCTAACTACCTAAGGTCAAAATATGGAGTGTTACATTGAACCAAATCTAAGCCACTCATAAATTAGATCAACTATGATTAAAATTGGATTTGCACTATTTCCTCTTTCCATATGGATTTATAAAATTGGATTTTTTAATTATCTCATTCCCTATATATTTATTGTTTCATTTATAAAATTGGATTGGGAGGTAATTTATTCAATTTATTCTATGAAAATTTATGTATTTTTTGGTAACATCTATTGTCTTGTGTGGTAATTGTGTTCCCATGCATTTTCTTCTCAACTTTTTTTATGTCTATTTAACCTCTTCCAACAAGAGGTCTAAAGACATTTCCTCATGTCAATTGTAGATCATGCTACCATCTTGTTTATTATGATCATTAAAATAATTACGCAATCTAATACACTTTGATCATTATGAGTATAACACTTAGCTTCCCTTGACATGACAACTAGCATAGCCACATAATTATAACCACATTGTGGCTGATGAACATTGATAAAGAATTTAGATATGTTGTACATTTTGCATGAGAAATGGCTTCTATTAACTTTGTTCATAAGTGAAAAAAACCCTAACCTTAATATAATCTTAAATTATTTTGATTATTTTAATCATGCATTAATTATTTTCAAAATCTAATTTTTGGTTTTCATTCCATTAGTACCATGAGATTTTCAAACCTCCATTAACACCATTTAGAAACCCAAGAGTGGTAAAGGTAAAATGATTAGCCACAGTGGTAAAGGTAAAATGATAGCCTGAGTTAAAAGTCACCTAAATGCCCAGTAAAAAAACCTAAATGCCTAAAAATCAAAGAGTAGTAACAATCTAAAAGCAATATATAAAACATTTAAATCTAAAGTGAATCGTCATTGTTATGCTAATCACCTTAATTACTTTTTTAATGACGAATGAACATCTTTTGTCATGTAAAGAAGTTAATGCTTGAAATCACAACCTTTCATTTATTGTGACGACCAAGAATCTTCAAAGCTTATGAGATAGTGGCCATCAAAATCCCATCTCTAATTAAAAGCTCATTAATTCTAACCATTTCCAATAGATGTAAGCCTATAAGTTTAATAAATAATGTTGTGATGTTGCATAAGTAAAGAATTTGTTCACCAAAATATATCATTTCCTTGCTCCCATTCAATTATTCTATATCATTTTCTTACTCCATTCACTTATTCTCTTTTAAAATCCAACCATCTCCCATGAACAAAAGTATGATTTTCCCAAAACTCACCATTTGAAAGTTCCATATCCTTTCACTTAAATTCCCTACTATTGAAACCATTTTCCTTATATTTAGCTATATAATAATGGTGAGAGTCTTTTTAATTGAACCCTTTTCTTTATATTTAGCTATGTAGTGATGGTGCAAATCTTTTTTCCTCATCCTAGTTTCCTATAAAATTCTTATTCGGGAAGAAAGATAACAAATACCAAAAACGTGTAGTATTTCATTCCTATTTGTTTTAAGAAACATGCTTATGTTTTTTTTCCAATTTTCTTCCGACTTTATTTTATCATGCAACTTCTTCTTTATAACACATGCAATCTCCATATCCTTTATAATTACTTTAACCACCACAAGGGACATTGCTCTCTATCGACTATATTTTATGTTTCATCTTTTTTTTTTATAATTTTAAAAGCTCATGAGTTTCAACTAATACTATATAGCATGTCCTTTTGCAAGTGGCCCTACACTATGATTCCTTGGAATCTAGCGCCTGCAACTCCATACCTTTTTTTTCACTTTTTCTTGGTCATATGGGGTGCATCTCCTTACTTTGTAGTTGTGTCTCTAAAGAATGGCCGTGTCATCCGGTTCGATACGGTTATATACAATCAATACAAACCACAAAGGTCTTATCTCGACTAACCAAAGAATCATATTGGTTCGATAAAAAAGACTTCACACGGTAAGTCAGACACCGGTGGCTCAACCCTAGAAGGAATGAATACAAACCAGAAAGGTCTTATCTCCACCGAATCATCTTAGTTGGATAAAAGAGACCTCCACTAGCAAGTGAAGAATTATAATTGGACACGGCTATATATTGAATGTACCCCCAAGGGTCTTGCCTACTGTGGTTGGGTGGAGCAATATTTGCAATGAATACAAACTACAAAGGTCTTATCTCGACCAACCAAGGGAATCATCTTAGTTGGAAGAAAAAGACCACGCTGGGTAAGTCAAACACAGTGGGCTCCACGCGAGGAACAACTTTAATGGGATACAGATATATATTGAATACAAACCACAAAGGTCGTGTCAAATTTGGAATCATCTCGTGCCAAACGATATTATATTAAAGCCCACCATTAAACTCACCATTTTGGATCTTGTGAATGTCAATGGCTAAAATAAAATAATATTCAAACCCAAACGATATTGTATCATTCATTTTTTTCCTCCCACGTCCAACGACCCTACCAGGAGCACCCGGTCGTCCCTCGTTATTCACAAGAAAGGACGAGATTGTAAGTATTCCTTATAGCGAAGTTTGTGACAAAATTAATAAAAAAAATTCCCATTTTATTGTAAAATAATTTTTTCATTAATTAAGGAATAGCCAAGTTTGTTACAAAATTAATAAAAAAAATCCCATTTTATTGTAAAATCATTTTTTCTTTAATTAAGAAATAAGATGTATACTTATAAAGAATATTAATTGTATTCTCTTAATTTATTTATTAAAAAACTAAAATCAATTTATTCTTATTTAAAAATTAATAAAATGTATATTTATAAAATATATTAATTAATTATTTTTATTTATTTATTATAAAATAAAACATTTATTTATATATTTAATAAATTTGAAATTAAATATATATTTAATAAATTTAAAGTTAAAATAAATTTATATTAATGTATTTTGTTATAAAATTTTATAATTATCATTTTTAAAATTATAACTATTATCAACTTTTGTGAATTTCCAATTATCTTTGCTTAGCTCAATACATTGATTAAAAAATATGTTCCATGCTCCAAATATGGATGTTAATTTTTGAAGTTATAAGTTCCACCATGCTACTCTCACTACAGTAATTTAAAAAAAGTTTTTAATATATACACATAAATATTTCATATTCCATTGTTAGGCGGTGGATGTGCTTTGCATATTTTCTGAGTTTGACAAAATCTAGGTGTTTTGATTCAAGACAACCTCTAGCACGATGGATGTGCTTTGCTTTTTTTTTTTTGGAGTGTTTTGATTCCAGACAACCTTTAGCATGATGGATGTGCTTTTCTTTTTTCTGAGTATGAGAAAATCCTGGTGGCTCCTCTCCGTATGATGTCGGTGAGGAGCCACGTTGACCCCCTGCGATAGCCTGCAATCGCTAGATGCTGGGCACTCATCTTGAAGGGCCCATGGCTTGACTTCTACTTGTTGATTTCTGAAATAAAATGAACGAGGCATATATCCTATCGAGAGATAGTAGCAAAGGCCTAGTATTAACTGGGAAGCAATCAGTAGTCAGTGAAAATACCTATGAGATCAACCAGAAGAGGACGGTGAAAATACGGAGGTTCAACGCACATTCGCAATCTCTCCCATACATCTTCGATATGTTTTCATTTTTCTTTGTACCTTGGGACAACTATACTCGGTCATTGTTATACCTTCTGCTTCCTCCTCATACGCTAATTATTCTACCGATCTATCCCTATCTGCATCTGCATCGACCTGCAACCTCCTCCTCCGTTATTATACTACTTTAGCATCAACCTCCACATCCCCACCCGCATCGGCCTCCTATAGTAACCACAATGACTATAACGTATTCGTAAATTATAACCGACCTGATGTAGGAAGGACCTTCGCTAGCCATCTTTTTGGTATCTTAATTTCCCATGGACTGAGAATTGGCAATATTGAAACAACATCTGTCCATATAACAATTTTCTCTAAGAATTATGCCAAGTTAAGTTACTGTCTCGATCATCTCTTGATCATGTTGAAATCGGGTGCACCCATTATTCCCATGTTCTATGATGTCAACACTTCGGATCTTCAGTTTCATGTAATGTATGCTCCAATCCTGCGTATGTTCCGGTGGACACCGGTCAAAAATGGAGGACTGTATGGTGAAGATCTGCGCATGCTCGAAGAGGAGAAAACATCTGACCCTCAAACTTGTCAGCAGAGGCCACGACACGACTCCAATACAATTGTAGAATGGACTATGGCACTTTTTGACGCTTCAATAATATGCGGTTTCGAGATAGAGGCCTACAATGGGGAATACCTTAATACCTTCCTAAGTATTTGACATTAGTAATTAAATTAAGTCCTAGCCATTAGATATAAAGTGAACTTGTGATTAGATCTCAATTGTTGATTATTTTAGGAGATCTAGGATTTTGGACTTAGGGAAAAATTCAAGTTTATAAAAGTCAACCTATGTGAGAGGATGAGACACACAACAAATACACACATAATGAGAGAGTGAGTGCTCATTTATTGGGTCAAGAATCCAAGTGCGGGGGGCAGGGGCCAAGGATAGGAGCAAAGGGGCAGCAAGGGAGATAACAACCAACCAACAAGATCGAAAGATTAATCTTGAGGTTTGTAGGGATTGGCTATCTATTGTTTTGTATTCCTCATGTGGGCCATTTTCCGAGCACGGGAGACCAGAATAATGATAATAATAAATATCACAGATCTATTTATCCCTTCGATGTTTTTCTAGGGGTTATTTACCCATAAATATTTTTGCAATGTGTTATGGTTTCATTTTCATGCTTCTTATTATTAACAGCCTAATTGCACTATTATTCAATAAATGTGTTTTGATTGGAATTAATAGTCAAGTGATAGGTTCTAGAAAATTAACATGGTATCAGAGATGTGGTTATGAGAAAACCATATTTGCACGAGATCATTTTGCAAAGCAAGTTTTTTGGGGGGGGTTTGCAGGCTGCGGGGTTTAATTAATTAAACAATAAAAAAAGGGACACATTGTATGGTAGTTGTATGACATCCACCATACAATTGCATCGTACAACGTACATATCGTATAGATGTGGATGGATTCATAAACATGAATCTACTGTGTGGATCAGGCTTTGTGAGGATCGTGGAGCAGAGTGACTGTGAGTGCATGCCACACAAGTCTGTTGCAGGAAGATGGGGTGTGTTCTGGATTATGAGCTGTTTTCATATCTGAGGAGGAAAAGTCATACGAGCTAAGTAAGAATCGATCCACTGTCTAACATATAATGATAGAGTGTGGGAAACATGAGAAGGTGTATCCGCTGTTGAATATCATACGACTGTGTGCAACAAAGGGAGCATAATTGTCAGGAAAGACTACTAGAGGAAGCATGGATCCGACAGGTGTTGGAAATGTGGGTCGACAAAAGGATTGTCCGAGTTGGACGTGGAGGTGTAGGAAGTGGTTGGGTAGGAAAAGTGGTCGCAAGAGTTGTGTGTGGTTTGTGTGGGTACAACCGCCACCTCAAAGGAGGTCTACGCCGGTAAGTGTAGATTCCATCATAGGAATTAAAGCGACTATAGTCGTCGGAAGAGGCCACGGGAAACTATTAGTTGTTGGGCCATCTAACAGGGAATAGGTCGCTAAAACAACACCACAGCCACTAGAAAACCCGATGGGAAGTTGCTAGCAGGGCCAGGGAAATCCCTAGGAAACCCATAAAAGACTCGGGGAAACCTGAAAAGCATCCAAGAAACAACGAAAGGTTGCAGGAAGCCTTAGATAACTTCGGGCAAGGGTATGAGCAATGGGCAAAAAATTCAGGTAGAAGGATGCAAATTCGGGCAATGAATAGTAGGTCCATGTAGTGGGTAGTAGGTTCGAACAACGAGCAACGGGTCCTGGGAAACCAAAAAATATTTTTTCGTTTTTCTTGCCAAAGGGACCAGGCACATTTTTTTGGGGTTCATATAAGATCTTGGAGATGGAAATAGTCAGGTTGAGGTATGATGATCAGTTGGAGGGTGCCTCTGACTACTACAAGGAGAACACGTTCTAGCAAAGGTTTTTGCAGAGGTTTTTGGTACTACAAAATTTTGAAAATTTAAAAAAAAAAACTCCACTACAAATTCCTATATTGGTTGTAGAGGTTTTAGTGGATGTTCCATATAACTAAAAACAAATTGGTGGGCAGAGGTTATAGCGGAGTTTTTTTTTCCAGTGTCGTTCTTGTCAAAATACATCGGTGAGTTAATTACAAATACACATTAGAACGTTACTATAATAAAACAAAATGCTACATTAATATAATAAAAACACCCTAGATCTTAATATAATAAAAAAAATGCCCTGGTGCATTTAGAACTATTGTGCATTGGTTCCTCCTTTTTCGTCATAAGCAGAGCATTGATGCTCTTATAGTTAGTACTCACTGGTTTCTCATTTTTTTCATCTAATGCATCAATGTGATTTACGATTTGTCGGCCCCAGTGTGATTAATTTATAGTTATCCCTGGTGCGATTAAGTTACAGTTAGTCTCGGTGCAATTAAGTTGTAGTTATCCCCACTACTTTGACTACTATAGTAAATGAACAGGTGCATAAATAATATTTAGAATTTTGGTGCGTATAATAAACATAACACACCAGTACAAAATTTGTTTTTAGTGCCCCATTTTATATTTCAAACAAGAGCACCATACAATTTTGAAACGATAAATATTATTGTATGTTATATTGTTTATAGAACGATGCATTTTCTCAATAGTACATAACGATGCATTATGATAATTGATATGTATTGGTGCATATGAAGCCTCAAAACACATCAATGTATATATTATGGCACACACTATGTTCAAAAGAATACAATGCACTGACACATATATATCTTAATTCGTTGTTTTTTACAAATTTTCAATTAATTATTTCAAAATCAAATATTTTTTTATATTTATGTTATTGCATTTCAATATAATGATTGCATTAATGAATTATCCAACCAATTAAACTTATGTTATTTTTAATAATGTAAATCATCCACATATTAATTAGTCAAGGAACATAACATTTTACAACATTCAACAATGCAATGAAATAAGAAAACCATTTTATTATATATGAATAAGAGACCCATAGTCATAGAAAAAAGGACAATGTAAATGTCAAGCACAACAATCAAATTACAACAAATTTGTAATTGTTACTCTTATTGGTAACATGTCCTCATGCAATTGGGACAATACGTTGAGTACATTAAACAAAATCCCCGATTTTCGAAGACAAATATTCCAAAACATACAACTTCCAGTAACATTCTATTATATTGATTTTCAATCATTAGTTGAATTGTAGACATTGTTCGAGCTACGTGCATGCCTAATTTCTTCATCATTTGTAGGTGATATTGTACTTTGGTTTTTTAACATAATTTTTTCTTGATCAACTTGTTTTTTATGTTTTGCCCCTTCTTCTTCCATCTACAAACATATAAATAAACTATAATAAGTAGAGCTACATTTATATATATAATAAACTATAGATGATTGCGTAAATAAAAAAACATACTTTAGCACCAAGTCTTTACATTTTTTCGAAGCCATGCTTCACAATTTCTCTCAAAATATCCTATGGTGTCTACATTACATACTTTGTTTCCTGCATATTTAATACGACATGACAAAGCACCATTGATATAATCAATATAAATTTTTCTTGGTTTTTCATTAATTATAAAACAAGGGAAGTTAAACAACATAGCTACTTACAAATTGTTTAATTAAACTTTCATTCTTCAACATATACTCATAACCCATACTTAACCGAATGTTTATCAATTCATGGGTTGGCTCCTCTTTGTATGTTAGCACCTAATAGAAGATATCCATGGACAAGTGTAAATTAATTATTTAAATATAAAGATTAGAACAAACATGAAATCTTAAGAAAGGTTGAAATTGTAAATACTCACAAATTTGTGATCAATCCTTTTATTCCTCATCGTCCCTTCTTATGTGATAAATGGATTCTATTTGTTTTTCTTTTCTGTAACAAAATGATTGAAAGCTAGTATTTCATGTGATACTTAAATTCTATGTACATAAAAGAATAAATAAATGATTGCATACCCCTGATGCACATTATAGTGGTATGGCTCATCTTGCGACAAAATGATGTTCATTTCTTTTAACATATTCTTCTACATTTTTTTTAACATCCCTACTTACATGTCTTGGTTTTTCCCTTGGAAATTTCAAAATCTCCCTGGGAAAAAGAAAAAAAAAATAAAATTATTATTTAAAAAAAAATAAGATCTTAATGCATATATTAACAGTGTCATTGCGAAATTGATTTTTTTTTTACAAAGTGATGTATTCAACTAGTGCTTTATGAATTAACAAAAGCACAACTTCTGATGTACTATGTGATCACCATAACAATTTTTAGATAGGATCCAAGTCTCGGAAATTTAGCGAGGAGCTACATCGGGATGGAGGCGCGATAGTTTGGAGGATAGGGTCACATATGGCAGAATGTGGATAAATATAGTGGAGACGGGAATGTGATGGGGCCTGACAGACCATAGATCTTGAAACGGCCCAGATCAATGACCAGAACATATATCGGGTGATGAAGTAGCGCGGAATATAATTGTTAGAGGGTGGGCAGAGGAAAATACCATGGTTTCATTCCGTGGATGTGTGGTGCCCTTAGAGGTATATCGGGACAATAAGTGGTCTACCCAAAACCATTTTTTCCAACCCTCGATATCGAAAGTTGATGAGACTCGGCGGACCATGGATCACCTGTTAATTTGCATTAATTTTTCCCAATGCATCTTGTCCTTGTGTTATTTTTCCACTCAGATTTTCAAACTTTTTCACCAGCTTCGTCAAGCCTGTTGGGTATATGTTATATTCTTTGCATGTGTGTGTGTGGGTGCGTCAGGTTCGACAATTGCGTCTAACGATCCCTCTAGTAGTTCTCTTGGTGTCGTGTGTGATGAGCACTTCTTAGGGGGATCCCAGGGGGGGGGCAAGTATGCCCCCCTGGTTATGTGCAACATTCGGAATTGGGGCAGTGTCCCGAAATTTTTTTTGAGGCAGTTTTTGCTATTTTTAGCAAATTTTGCTAATTTTAGCGGTTTCCTAAATTAATCCCACATTAAGGGATTAGGGTTTTGGTATCTACAGAATACCTAACAATATTGTATATATATTGTATGGTGAATGGTGAAATTCGATATAATGAATAGAAGAAAGGTTTTCTTGGTTGAGGGTTTCTGGTATAAATTTATGTGTACTATGTGAATGAGATATTGATTAATTTATGTTTTTCTTAAGAATCTATATGCATTGCTTTACTTCGTAGATTTAAGACTTACATATGGTATCAGAGAGCATTTTTGGCTTCAGAGGGATGCCTTTGTTGTTGAGGTTTTGACTTGGTCTTGATAGATCAAGTTTATCTTGGGTCTGTGATAAACCTGGGTTTAGTGGGAGCTTTTGAAGTGGAGATTCGAGTATAGAAAGAGGAAAGGCGAGCTCATCTAGAATCAAGATACAGAAGTTCAATGGTAAAAAATTTGAGCTATGGAAGCTCTAGATGGAGGACCTTCTTGTATATAAAGAACAATGGATCATTGTGGATCCTGGTACATAGCTTACTAGTACACCGTCTACTAGCACACAGGCTACTGGTACACAAACTACTAGTACACCACCTACTAGTATGTCGAAGGAATATTGGGAGAAGTTGGACAGAAGAGCGAGGAGTACTATTCAACTATGCCTGGAAGATTCGGTTTTTTTGAATGTCTCGGGAGAATCTATAGCCAAGGAACTATGGGATAAGTT
>SNQJ01S0003865.1:747949-761627 GCA_010110895.2 Picea sitchensis
TTACTTTGTTATGTTCTTTGCCAGACTCTTGGGATAATCTGGTTGTAGCAATTGGTAGTACCACTCAATCTACATTGAAGTATGAGGATGTAGTTTCATCCTTATTATCTAAAGAGATGAGGCGGAAAAGCATGGATAGTCATAGCACATATGCTTTATTTGTAAAAGGTTGTATCCAAGACATGAATCCTGGTAAGCCTTTGGGGGGGAGATCTAAATCTACAAGTAGATCTAAGTCTCAAGGAAAATATTTGAGGAAATGTTGGAAGTGTGGTAAAATAGGGCATTATAATAAAGATTGCAAGTCTAAGAAGGTTGATAAACCAAAGGGATTTGATAGTACCTCTTCCACAGAGGAGAAAACCTCCACTGAAGAAGGAGGTGATGTTTACCTGGCATCTACAAGTACACATGCAGACCGTGATGTATGGTTGATCGAATCAGGTGTGTCATACCATATGACTCCTCATAGGGAGTGGTTCTCTTAATATGAAAAATACGATGGTGGTGATGTATTCCTAAGAGATGACTCAACAACCAAAATCTTGGGGTGTGGAAGGGTTAAGTTGCTGCTAAAAGATGGAAGGATTAGAACTCTCCCTTGGGTTCTGCACATTGCAAAACTAGCCAGAAGCCTAATATCTATAAGAAATATGGATGATGCAGGAGTGGATACTGTATTTGGAAAGAACACTTGCAAGATGGTACGAGGAGAAATGGTGTTGATGAGGGGAGTTCAGTGTGGAACTCTGTACAAATTGTTGGGAAGCACTTATACTAATGGGTGTAACAGTTCTATTGTCCCTCAGCAGATAAATAAAAAAGACAAGACCAATATTGTCCCTGGAAAGAAGACCATGTTGTGGCATCAAAGACTGGGACATATTGGAGAAAACGGCCTTCAAACACTACACGGTAAAGGTATGGTTGAAAGTATGCCTAATTGCACTATGGATTTTGATTTATGTGAACATTGCATATATGGTAAACATAATCAAGTAAGATTCCCATCTGGTGCTACAAGAGCAAAGGGGATCTTAGAATTGATACATAGTGACGTGTTTCGACATGTTCCTATTCCATCCCTAGGTAAATCTGTGTATTATGTTTCATTCATAGATGATTTCTCAAGGAACACATGGATTTATTTTCTTAGAAAGAAATCTGAGGTATTTGATAAATTTAAAGAGTTTAAGGCTCAGGTAGAAAATCAGACAGAGAAGAAAATAAAGGTATTGAGAACAGATAATGGTGGGGGGAATTCTACGGAAATGAATTCGAAGTATTCTATAAGAAGTGTGGTTTAGCAAGGCAGAAGACTACTCCATACACTCCTCAGCATAATGGAGTTGCAGAAAGGATGAATAGAACACTGATGGAAAAAGCAAGAAGCATGCTCAGTGGTGCAGAGTTAGGAAAAGAATTTTGGGCAGAGGTAGTGGGTATAGCATGTTACCTGGTCGATCGATCACCCTCATCAGTGTTGGATGATAAAACTCCACATGAGGTATGGACTGGAAATAAACCCTCTCTTGAACATCTTAGAGTGTTTGGTTGTGATGCTTATGTACATGTTCCAAAGGAAAATATGAGTAAGCTGGATAATAAAGCTAAAAAGTGTATCTTTATTGGTTATAAAGATGGTGTGAAAGGTTATAAGCTTTGGAACCCAGAAACTAAGAAGATTGTTTACAGTCGGGATGTTGTTTTTAGAGAGTTAAAAGATGTGTCCAAACAGGAATTCCTACCAAGGCAAGACGAACCTGAGAAAATAGAGTTAGAGTTGGATGATGCAAAATCTGAATCATCTAAAGAATATGAAGCATAAAAAAAAGAAGAACCTCATACCCCAGTATTGAGGAGATAAGTGAGAGAAAGAAGGCAACCAAAAAGGTATAGTCCACCTTATTTTCGTTCCTATTTTTTATTATCTATTACTGATGATGATCCCAGAACTGTCAGGAAAGCAGTGAATTCAGAGGATAGTAAACTATGGAAGAATTCCATGGTTGAAGAAATGGATGCCTTGGATAAGAATGAGGCATGGGATATAGTTGAGTTTCCAGCTGGAAGAAAATTTGTTGAGGAGAAGTTTAATGAATTAAAACACATCAACTCTGAATGTGTTGCTAATATATTTTCCACATCATTATACGTCCTAACATATTCCACCCTTTCAGTTGTGGCATGTGGACCATACGGTTTCCATGCCATCTGTATGGTTGACACATGACATTTTTTCACTGGTCCAACTGGGTGCTAAAAATGCCCTTTTCAAGTGACATGTGGAGCCTCTTGTGCTACCATGTGCCAACTCAATTATACAGATGGTCCACGTGTTTGTCTGTGGGCCTGCCACATGGCATCCCCATTTTTCCTTCTGCCATGTTTTGTCGAAAAATTGAAAGGACATAACTTTCTGATATGACATCTGTTTGAGGTGATTCATGCATTGTTGGAAATATCTTGTTGATATCTACAAAATGGAGTCATTTTCATTATTTTTTGAGATGATCAATTTTTTAGCATTACGGATCCTCCTGGATCACCTACAATGTTCAAGGATGTGCATGCATATGCTAGATGGTGTGAGGTATGCCAAAAGTAAGTTGGAAGAGAAAGAAGACATGCATCCCATTGCAACCTATCACAATGGATTACCCATTTAAAAAGTGGGGTTTGGACATAATAGGGGAAATTAATCCCAACTCCTCCCAGCTGCAAAAATACATCTTGATGACAACATATTGTTTCACTTGTTGGATGGAAGCTATCTCGCTCAAGGTGAAAATTAAAATTCAGGTGATATCTTTTCTCAACTCCCACATAGTAACCAGGTTTGGAATTCCTCAATATTTGGTCTTTGAAAATGAAAATCATTTCCCTTCATTGAAATTAACTGAATATGCATTGGAAAATAACATCAAGATGAAATATGCATCAAATTACTACCCCAGGGGTAATGGTTTAGTTGAGTCTATGAACAAAAAATTGATAACAATTATAAAAAAGATTGTTACCAACGACCAAAGAAGCTTGCATTTAAAATTACCTAACACCTTGTGGGCCATTATAATAACACCAAAATCCTCCTTGGGTAACTCCCCATTTTTCTTGGTGTACGATCAATAAGCTATTCTACCTACTCACATGCTCTTCCCCTCCCTACAATTGTCCTAATCCACTCAGGAATATAATTTTCTAATTATGCAACATAGATTAAACACCCTCCTTAAATTGGAAGAAACAAGGCAGGAAGTAAAGGAAAAAATTGCTCAACACCAAGAATTAATAAAACACTAGTTTGATAAGAGTGTTGTTAATCCTAAATAATTCTAGATAGTTGACCTAGTTCTAAAATTGGATAAGGACAATGAAACTAAAGGGAAACATTCTAAGTTTCAACAATTATGTATTGGCTCACATTTGATTCATGAATTAATTGGCCCTAGAACCTTTAAATTGAAAACTCTAGAGAGGGGGATTCAATAAATTCCTATCAATGGGCAAACCCTCAAATGATACTTCTCGTGATCACCTAGGGTGATCTAGACTTTTACATTGTAGAATTTATTTTTCATAATTGCTTGTTTTAAATTTTTGGTTATTACTGCATTTGTACAGTTTCATTTTCATTTTCTCTTACTTTTTGAATAAGATGTGACCCATTTGATTTCCTTAACTCCTTTTAAGATCCTAATCTCAATATACCTGCTACAAGAGATACATTATTTTATGATAAATAACTAGAATTCCACCTTCTATGAGGTTGTTCTCATTGAAAGTTTAAACCTAGGAATGCAATGTATTTGATTCAAGGTAAAAAGGGGACACCGAGGTCAAACAATGAGAATTGGATGAACACATCTTGCTAACCTTGTTAGAATTCTAAGGTTAAGCCTTGGACGAACATATTGCAAAGTCAATTGTTGGTTTTGATTCTCCCTTGGCCATGGTGTTACTTTCACAATAAGTTTAAGTGCTTACATGAAGGCAGGGTATGAATCTGTAGGTACCTTTCAAGGTATTATTGGTGATCCCTGCCCACTTAACTTTAAGATCGCAACCTATTCATGTTTTCAAGAAAGAGACCCACTAGGATCACATGTTTTGATAAGTCCAACATATCTAAGCAACTCTAGTACCACCCCACTTCCTTAACACTCAATTTTCACTAGCAATGCTTATATATCAAAATATATAAGGGTGACATCAATACAAAATTTAAAGGAAGTTGAAAGCACTATAAAATCATGTGGGAAGTACATGTAAACTTGTTAAGGCTATAGATGCTCCTTAGAAGCAAGGCTATGCTTATATGGTATCAAGGAAACTTTTTCGAGGCTATAGATGCTCGCTAGAAATGAAGAAATGCTAGGAAAAGAGAGACAAGGAACAAACTTAGCCTAATGTCAAAGCATTGAAATCTTCTATGGGGTGTCATTCTCTATCGACATTTGTGTGCAGATTGAACTTAATCAATTTACATCATATTTTCTCTCATAGATAATGCCTGAAAAGGAGCCTAAAATTTCTTATTACATGTTCTTATATTTTAAATAAAAAATTCAATGATGTGGAACCCATGGTATAGGTGAAAAAATGTGGTTATGGAGGGCTATCATCGTCAAATCATAAAATGACCTCTAAGTTTGTAAAAGAGAAGAGATAACTGGTTCTTCCTAGTGAATCACCAATTGTTGTACCCACAATAATTCCCATTAATTTTTTTTGGCTTACAAAAATTCAATGGGACCCCTTTTCCAAATTTCTACTTGATATTATACCAAAGACAAATTGTTTCTAAGGTTTATCTCTCATAAGACGTGGAAGTTTTATTTTCCCTATTGTTTGTCATAAAACCCTCTCATTGTTCTATGAACCTTTCTATATAACCTCTTGCAAGGAATTAAACCAAACTTGGCAAGTCAGTGTAAAGCCTCAACCAACCGATAAAGACTACAAATTTAGGTCCCATATTCATGTTTATTACATACCCTTACCGAGAATATCAATCTGTGCCTTTGCAAAAAGAACCTTGTGGATATTTCTCAACAAGTCATCTAACTACTTTTTCATTATTCACCCACAAACCGTGAAGTGTAAGATTACATGAATTTTTTCATGGATATTTCATGAAGAGAATACCTATGTACTAGACATCACAATTTCCCACAACCCATGAGTCACATAACTTTGCGGAACAATTCATCGTGGGAATTTGCACAAACCCACCAAATGCAAATCTTTACCTTTTGTGCATGTTGCATTCCCTCTTAACTTGTGTTCCTTTTTCATTGAGGTATGACAAGCCTAAACATCAAAATCTTGTGTTTGATTGAACATAAAAGGCAGACCTCGTGAAGTGTCTCAATTGTCACACTATTATTCACCTTTTGTCAACCTGCATGCCACATTCTGCGAGAGCCTGCAGAGTCGCCAATGCAAAATACCTTCACTTGGAAACTATGATGAAATATCAGATATCCACGAGTCATAAAATGGAAAGTTTGTCATCCCTGTGAACTTTTATTCCAAAAATGGCGCTCGATCGCATGTTTTTTCCACCTGCACTGAAATAATTACTAATAATCAAATGCATTTATGCCTCAAGGGATAGCAGGTTGGTTAGAGGGTCAAGACATGATCATTCACATGATTTGTTATTAACAACTAGGGGTATACTAAGTATTTGCATTAATGTATCATATCTCTCAGGTCATCGCTTAGGATTTGAAAATTGAAGTTATGCATTTGATAAACTTAAAACAACCTATGAATTTGTTAATCCTGTAGGTATGAAGAGCAAGGAAATGTCAAAAGTTGCAAGTCGCAGAGCATGGAATCCACTTTAATACCCCTAGGATGAACCCCAAATGTAAATACAAATATAAATGTACATATGTATATAAGTTGGTGAGTTGTTTGTATCAAGTCTTGAAGTCAGTTTGTGTGCACATCCCATAGTGTGGTGATTGCATGAAGATTGTGCATCAATGAAAGAACACACAAATTTTATAGTGTAGCATGCACCTGCATAAGCGTGCGAGGATGGTGCACCAAAGGAAGAGTTCACACATTCTATAGTTTCGTGCACACTGGATTAATTGTGCGGTTTTGGGGCCAGAGATCCTTTGTATATATGTTTGTGTTTTGAGGTCGACGATCCTGTGAGATTATTAGGTTGGTGATCTTAGATGCAAAATGTCAGTGTTCTTGTATTGTAAATGAAATCATCCTCAAGTTGTTAATATAATCACATCACTGCGTGTAGAATCAACTCAAACGAAAAGAGATTGGGGGATAAAAATCCACGAAAAAAGGGAAAAGGGGGAGCTTAAGTCAAGGAAATATTTTATTAATATTTTTTAAATTTTAATTTATGGATATTTACTTATCCTAAGTTCTCGAGGGATGGGAATGAGTCACCAAGTGGATAAAATCTATATCTGAAGGTGACAAGTGTCTAGTTATGACCATGCAAATATATCATTGAGCCATACTGTATTTTGGGGGAATTATTCATTATTCCAATGATCCTTCAGCTGAGAGCTCTTCGGGGAAGGAACTCTATTTGGTTGTAATCATTGTCATTGTTGAACTGGGTGGTTAGGAAATATTTTCCATGGTTGAAGAAGCATGTTGTCATGCCCATAAGCATTTCTCTCCAGGTGAGATATTTTCTATGCCAAATAAGCGAGTTGTCAGGCCCGTAAGCATTTCTCTCTGGGTGAGAGGTTTGATGTGAATTGTTCTCTGGTGCGATGGGAATTACATACAGGTCTCTGAGACTTCTTGTCCGACCTTTTGTTGAAGCCCTGGAAGGGAAGTGGAGCAGTCGAAGGACTATTGAGTAGAGAAGGGGCACACTTCCTTGGGTGGGACAATCATGTGGGGAATGAGAGACTATAGGTTAGTGGTTGCAGTGACACCTTGAACTGTGGATTTTGCTAGATTCAATACCATAGCT
Source organism: Picea sitchensis (assembly GCA_010110895.2). Lineage (NCBI taxonomy): Eukaryota > Viridiplantae > Streptophyta > Pinopsida > Pinales > Pinaceae > Picea > Picea sitchensis. The sequence goes on from SNQJ01S0003865.1 coordinate 754,920, forward strand.
TAGCATTATGAACCCTTTTTCCCTGTGGAGTTTATGGCCCAACTCGGGGGTGACCTAGTGGTGAACGATCATGAGCGGCATAGTCTATGGATGGGAGGAACATCTCTGTTATGCGCACAGTTGGTGACTTTGAATTAAAGATATGTGTCTCTTACACACTTATTCTAATGCCTATACACTTGTTGTTATTCTCTTTTATGGGTTATTTTTATGTACAAAATTGCATATACATATTGTGGTTAATTCCATGTAATGTTACCACTTATATCTGTTCCGTTTTACTGTAAACTATGACATATGTGGGTATGATAGTTATAAGTGTTCATGTTAGCTAAATAATGGTTAATTTGTACAATGTTTCTTCTTGTTATAATATGTTTAAGTATTAAATTATGTGGTATGACTAGAAGATTCCAAGGAAGGGTATAATTCGACGTGCATGTTGTGAAGCATTCCACGTGCACAAAGGTGATAGAATCCATGTGCAATATCATATTGATTGTGCGCAGTAGTATTATGTGGGTAGAGTAACTCTGTGCACAACAATTTGTAAGTGCTCTGAAGGACTATGCACGTAGTAGGTTTCTGTTACTTATTCTACTGCTATGATTGTATTAAAAGAAGTTTACTTGTGGAGAGAGAGCCAACTTGGGTATGGGTGTGGTTTCCTAAGGATTGTGCGCAGATACTTTAATACTACTTGTAACAGGGAGTGTCATACATAGTATTTGTACACTAAATATGTTGAAGTAGCCTTTTCAAATAGTGATTCTGGACGTTACAGATTGTTATTAGAGATTAGTTAGTTTTAGTAGCATATCCCAACTTGGTGGCTGGGGATGTTACAAAGTGGTATAAGAGAATTTTTGGAAAGAAGTGTGTGGCATAGCCCATCCTAGAAGGTCAGGAACATTACATCCACAATCAACCATGACACCTTGGACATGAAATATAGGTGCAATGATGGTATCAGATACCAGTCACAATAGAACCCTTATGGATTGTTGCGCACGGGAAGAGATATATAACATGTTTTGCAATGGAGAGTTATGGGAGAATGACCCAAACCTCAAAGTATATCAAAAAATACGGAGAAGTGGAATTCAAAACATCGTCGCCTGACTTGTGATCTTACCCTACAATGAAGTGTCCAAGTGATCTTACAAAAATGTGAACATAGAAGCAAATACCATCACCAATAAGAAATGAAACTCTATATCCCCTATGAATACAAATAATTTTCTTAGGATCTACAAACTATTGAAACCATTGGCATTTCTCAACAAGGATTTTATGGAAACCTTTGCTAAAGAGAAGCCGAATCCTTTGGAAATTATCTAGGATTGGTGGGATGAAGAAACACCCTTTGTCTCTAAGCTCAGTAGGGTATACAATACCCAATGTTTCAAGACTCCATATCAATTTCTAATCGTAATGATATGCAGACGATATGAGGAAGAGAATTGCATACAATTTAAACAAGAATGGATAGATATGTCTTACACAATGGTGAAAAAGGGAGAAGTGTTCAACTGGGTGTCGATCCTATTAGTCAACATCTTCCTCAACATCTAGGATACACACACAGGTGAAAAATCAAGTTTTTTCATGTTTTCCTTTCTCATTGACATTATTTGTGCATATGCCCCTAATCCAAAGATGAATTAGAGTTGGACTCTGGATTCACCCCCAATTCATATATATTAATCTGAGCTTTGGAAAATAAAGTATTAGGAATAATTTTATAAAATATGTGATTTATTTACAACACCATTATATCAATTAGTTTTCGGCCATTAGCTGCACAAAATATCAACGGAAGCATTAGAAACCCTGTAGGAAATAGAAGATTATATCTATATTCATGTCTACGAATCTAATTCTCCACCGCATCTATTGCCTACATATGTCTTTGATAAGATTCGGGTCCATGAGGTAGCATACCAAACAGTGGAAGTAGGTACAAAAATTACGCTACAAATTGTTAACAAGAGAAGCTGGCCCAAATACCCAAACAAGCTAGGGAAATTTATGTTAATGATCATCCTGCATGTGAGGAAGAAATTCATAGCTCTTAAGGATATTATTTTCTGTATAGGGACAATGAAGAAACACAACCCCGGGTATTTCATTTATAACCATTAAAAAACCTTGAAGATGGTGCCCCCATTAACGAATGAAAAAAAGAGAAGAAGAAAAACTCTTCCGCGAGGCAAGATCATACAAATAATTATTGGCCCGCGTAGTGGGCACACACCAGACTGAATCTTTTTTGGAAGAACAGGAAAGAAGGAAAATATAATTACATGAATAGTTGTAGAAAGTAATAATGAATAGTCGGGAAAATATGGATGCATATGAAAGAGCCCAGAAAAGGAAAGAAGAGGAGGCATTGAGAAATTTATTTGATGTGTAAAAAAGGGCCAGACAAAAGAAACAACATGGAAAATCGCTCGAAGATATTGAAAGGGCCTGCAAAGCCATGGAATAATCCCAAGCTTGTAAAGATGTAGAGGGGGACCAAGCTTGCAAGGTCATAGAAGATGAAAATTCCCACAAAGCTACGAAGGATGAAGCTTCCCATGAATCCATGAAGAAACAAATAAATCTATCCAAAGAAGCTTCCCCCGAGGATGCTAAGGAATGGGAAATAACTGTAGAAGAAGCACACAAAGCTATAGAGTTGAAGAAGAAGGAGGAGGAAAAGGAGAGAAGTGGAACTTACACCCCCATATTGACCAAATTTGTATGTGTAAAAAAGGGTCAGACAAAAGAAACAACATGGAAAATCGCTCGAAGATATTGAAAGGGCCTACAAAGTCGTGGAAGAATCCCAAGCTTGTAAAGCCACAGAGGAGGCCCAAGCTTGCAAGGCCATAGAAGATGAAAAATCCCACGAAGCTACGAAGGATGAAGTTGCCCATGAATCCATGAAGAAACAAAGAAATCTGTCTGAGGAAGCTTCCCCTGATGATGCTAAGGAATGGGAAATAACTGCAGAAGAAGAACATAGCTACAGAGTTGAAGAAGAAGGAGAAGGAAAAGGAGAGAAGTGGAAGTTACACCCCCATATCGACCAAAGTTGTATCAATAATAATCTCTCCTCTAAACCTAGGAACTCCCCTGAATGTAATATCTTATTATTTCTCTTATTCATCCTTAAAATTGTTAGAGTTCGATGACGAAGTAATTGATGTGGAGAAGTTCTATTACAACAATTTGAAACAAGATATCACAAGGAGGCCATAAAAATGACAAAAGGCAAGGGAGACATCTGAACAAAAAAATATCTAAAAGGAACATTGATTGGAGCATAACTAAGAAGAACCCACAGAAGGAAGTGTTAGAAAAACAGGATCACGGAGTAAAAAAATAAAAATAAATGCGAAAATAAAACATAGAAGATACATAATACAATAGAGACACACATATATGTGGTTCACCCAGTGTGGGATACGTCCACCAAATAAATTTCCAGGTCCTTCCTTTTTATTATCCAACAAATTAAGGGATACAACCTACAACACACCCGATGTAACTTCCTCTTCTTTTTCTCATAGTATCCTCTCTCAGAATACAATATTTTCAATGATACACGACCACAATACAATTCCCTCATAAAATAGGGTTTCCTTCTAGGGAAAAAAATCATAACATAACTTCTACCGTCATATCTGCGAACTTATAATGAACAGTCCAGATTTACTATGAAATTACAACATACATTTACAAGGCAATTTTTCCTTCGGGGGCTTCGCCCCTGAACCCCACAGTGGGGGAAACCCCCCCGTGTGGAGGGGTGTACAGTCTTAATGGGTTATAAACATAGATGAAAGAAAAGACCTATGAAGTAGGAAGATAATCAGGCTCCACAAACAACATGAAGCAACAGAGACAACAACAACAATACATGCATTTGCAAGAGAAAATACCATCATGGTTAATGATCTCAACTACAGGGTCGAAGAGTATAAGAATAAAGTAGCAGGTCTAGAGAAACAACTGCAACAACAAAGGTAGGAACTGGAGTGAAAATTTTAGGTCAAAGTAGATGAGAAAGACCAACTACATGCATAGGAATTCGAGAACACCAGGAAAGGATATATTCATGAGATATCAGTCCTGGAAATGAAATGGAAAGAAAAGGATCAACTAGTTGAACAAAAAATTCATAGGATATCCTTCCTGGAAGAAGAAATGAAAGAAATTCAGTTGAGAGGCAACAAGGAGGAGAATAAATTCATAAGCTTGTTTAAAGAAGAAGTTGTTGAAATTAATGAGAAACTAAAAGACACATAGGTGAATTTCTTCATGGAGTTGAAGGATATCCAGGCCTACAATGAGTAAGTTGCAAAATTAATTGATCGACTGGGAGAAATAAAACGCCAATATGAGGTTATGGAACACACATTCGAAAGGATAAAGCACTGACATAATGCATACACGACAACCCTTGCAAAATTTCTTAGGTTTATCAGATGGAAGAAAATATACCCAGATGTGAAAGGAACAATAATGGACGCCAAGAAAAAATGCACAAGGATGTGGACTGGAGCTGATAAACTCCTAGATATGTTCCACATGCCATTGAATGAGGAACTAGATGTAGAGAGACCAAGTGAATCTAGGGAAGACCAAGTGTCAACCATTAGAGAGATGGCCAAGAGGGAAATCAAAGTGTTGGACAAAATTGACAAGGAAACCATCAATCAGTGCATAATCCAGCCAATGAAGTGTATGTCAGTGATATAATATTTTATAAAGATAACAAGGAAAGACTTGAAGACAGAGGTCATTTAAAGGATATGTGATGGCGAGATGGAGGTTGAGGAAATAAATGCAGACAAGATAAGTAACATCATCCAAGCATACAAATCATGGTCCAACTTTACAAATCATCCAAATTCAGGAAATACTTAACATTCCCACTTTTTTGTAAAATTTTGTAATTTAAAAGTTTGAGTAATCAATAGTAAGAGAATAAGAAACAAAAGAGGTAATTGTCAACTATAATGTTGACAATTACTTATTGTAAAGAGACTCTCTTATATTATAAAAGAGAGATCTTAGTAAGATATAAGGACTTTTTTGGATTGTACATATGGATGATACTATTATCTCTTTATGAATAAGAAGCAGAAGGCATATGGGATCATAACTATTGTCACAAGTGTTAGGGACTTTTCTACTGATATGTTTGTTATGGTTTTTTTTTAATGCTTTTCATGTGAACTATTTATGTGTCGTGTTTAGAATTACTCATACTTTTATGATTTCTGATGAATAAAACAATGATGTTATAGGTTTTATCTGCAACTAATTATGATCAAATATGCAATTTCGTTATGTTAATGTGTTGTTGATTGACATGAATGATTTATTCTTTCAATAACATTATCCTTAACTCTATTAATTTTTATTATTCTTTCTCCCGATTAGGATATATTAGAGTAGAATAGAGATATATTAGGACTTTTATTTCATTTATTCTCTATGGAATTAGATAAGGATTTAGATAAAACTGATGAGAAACAATTTGATTGTCTTCTCTATCTCAACTAACTTAGTGGCAAGTAGGCCCACATACTAGTCAGAAGTGATATTCCAAATGAGAGAGAGCCTAATTGGGGATTGTCATTGAGCACTCTCCCTTACCTACTTGACATGACAATATAACCCATCAACAATTAGACAATATCATCAATCATCAAAGGTCTCCATTCATTAAGACATGTCTTGGATATGATGTTGTGGTTGCCTCCCTGCCTACACCTGGTCTTGCTACAACCAGGGGAGTTTTATTTGTTGTAGGTGGAGTTTAGACTGTTTTTCAAGAAGAGAAACCTATTGTTGATTGTGTTGAACAAATCCATTAGTTTCTTGTTCCTAACATTGTAGAATTTGAGCATATAGATGACATTGTTTCTGATATGGCAGGTTGTTATACTCCTGTAAGTGAACTTGAATATGAGCCTACTTCTTATTATAAGACAATTAAAAAATATGTTCCCTATCATCATCCTCACCATAAAAATCAAAGGAATGACAATCATGCTTTTAGATATTTGCAGAAGAGACATGAAAATCAGAATTATGGACCAATGTCGACTACCAAGACAGATTGTGGTTAGATTGATGGATGGTCATGGGATCATTTAACTAGATGTTTGAGGACTTCATATCATTTTGTATCATCGGTTGTACGATTGTAATGTGTTCCTATTACTTATTGATGATTTACTTGGAACTGTTCAATTGAGGATCGACCCGAAATGACAATCGGCTAGTGTTTCGACTGAGTATTCAATGATTGAGTTTCGATTGGGTTGTCCATCGACTAGAATTTTTTTACCAGAACTATTGTTTCTACTTATTTATCCCTCAAGGGGGGAATACTTGATTTTTTTGATATGTGAACCCAACTTATTTCTTCTTGTTAACTCGATTGTTTCTTGTTGGATCAACTTGGATTTTCTGAGATTGACTAAACCATGTTCGACTATTTTTGGAGATGTACTACTGCTTATGTTGGATATAGAGACTATCTAGATTGACATAGATTGATTATCTTGTGTTGTTGTTGATAGTGTTCATACTTCATCAGGAGTGTTGCTTTAAAGTGTTTGAGCAGTTTTTGTAGTAAGAGGGACATGAATTAGAGAGTAATATTCATCTCATCAAGACACTAAGTACTTAAGGAGAAGCACA
>SNQJ01S0003865.1:781967-808051 GCA_010110895.2 Picea sitchensis
AATTATAACTATTATCCAATTTTGTGAATTTTCAATTATCTTTGCTTTAATTTATTCTAGTTATAAGCTACACCAAGCTGCGCTCAATACAGTGATTAAAAAATATGTTCCATGCTCCAAATATGGATGTTAATTTTTGAAGTTATAAGCTCCACCACGCTACTCTCAATACAGTAACTTAAAAATAAGTTTCTAATATATACACATAAATATTCCATATTCCATTGTTAGGCGGTGGATGTGCTTTGCATTTTTTCTTAGTTTGATAAAATATGAGTGTTTTGATTCAAGACAACCTCTAGCACGGTGGATGTGCTTTGCTTTTTCTTGGGAGTGTTTTGATTCCAGACAACCTCTAGCGCGGTGCATGTGCTTTGCTTTTTTTCTGAGTTTGACAAAATTCCGGTGGCTCCTCTCCGTATGATGTCGGTGAGGAGCCACGTGGACTCCCTGTGATAGTCTGTAATCGCTAGACTTTGGGCACTCATCTTGAAGGGCCCCTGGCTTGACTTCTGTTTGTTGATTTCTGAAATAAAATGAACGAGGCATATATCCTATCGAGAGATAGTAGCAAAGGCCTAGTGCTAACTGGGAAGCAACCGATAGTCAGTGCAAATACCTGTGAGATCAACCAGACGAAGAGGACAGTGAAAATATGGAGGTTCAACGCACATTCGCAATCTCTCCCAAACATCTTCGATCTGTTTTCATTTTTCTCTGTACCTTGGGACAACTGTACTCGACCATTGCTATACCTTCTGCTTCCTCCTCATATGTTAATTATGCTACTGATCTATCGCTATCCGCATCCGCATCGACCTACATCCTACTCCTCCGCTATTATGCTACTTTCGCATCGACCTCCACATCCGCACCCACATCGGCCTCCTATAGTAACCACTATAAGTATAATGTATTCGTAAATTATAACCTGCCTGATGTAGGAAAGACCTTCGCTAGCCATCTCGCTGATAGCTTAATTTCCCATGGACTGCGAATCGACAATATTGAAACAACATCTGTCCATATAGCAATTTCCTCTAAGAATTATGCCAAGTCAAGTTACTATCTCGATCATCTCCGGATCATCTCTAAGAATTGTGTCGTACAACGTACATATCGTATAGATGTGGATGGATTCATAAACATGAATCTACTGTGTGGATCAGGCTTTGTGAGGATCGTGGAGCAGAGTGACTGTGAGTGCATGCCACACAGATATGCTGCAAGATGGGGTGTGTTCTGGATTATGAGTTGTTTGCAGATCTGAGGAGGTAAAGTCGTATGAGCTAAGTAAGAATCGACTGACTGTCTGACATTTAACGATAGAGTGTGGGAAACATGACAAAGTGTATCCGCTGTTGACGATCATACGACTGTGTGCAATAAAGGGAGCATAATTGTCAGGAAAGACTACTAGAGGAAGCATGGATTGAGTAGGTGCTGGAAATGTGGGTCGACAAAAGGATTATTTGAGTTGGATGTGGAGGTGTAGGAAGTGGCTAGGTAGGAAAAGTGGTTGCAAGAGTTGTGTGTGGTCTGTGTGGGTACAACCGCTAGCTCAAAGGAGGTTTACGTCGGTAAGTGTAGATTCCATCACAAGAATTAAAGCGACTACAACCGTCGGAATAGGCCACAGGAAACTAATAGCTGTTGGGACATCTAACAGGGAAGAGGTCGCTAAACCAACACCACAGCCACTAGAAAACCTGTTGGGAAGTTGCTATCAGGGCTAGGGAAATCCCTAGGAAACCCATAAAAGACTCGGGCAAACCTGAAAAGCATCCAATCAACAACGAAAGGCTGCAGGAAGCCCTAGATAACTTTGGGTAGGGGTCTGAGTAGTGGGCAGCAAATTCAGATAGCTGGCTACAAATTCGGGAAACAAATAGTAGGTCCAGGTAGTGGGTAGTAGCTCCGAACTACGAGCAACAGGTCATGGGAAACAAAAAAAAAATCATTTTTCTTGCCAAAGGGACTAAGCACATTTTTTTAGTGTTCATATAAGATCTTGGAGATGGAAATAGTCAGGTTGAGGTATGAGGATCAGTTGGAGGGTGCCTCTGACTACTACAAGGAGAACACCTTCTAGCAAAGGTTTTTGGTACTATAAAATTTTGCAAAATTAAAAAAAAAAAATCCACTACAAATTCCTATATTGGTTGCAGAGGTTTTAGTGGATGCTCCATATAACTAAAAAAAATTGGGTGGGCAGAGGTTATAGCAGACTTTTTTTCCCGATGTAGTTCTTGTCAAAACACACCGGTTAGTTATTTACAAATACGCATCAAAACGTTACTATAATAAAACACAATGCTACATTAATATAATAAAAAAACCACAGATCTTAATATAATAAAAAAATTCTTTGGTGTGTTTATAACTATTGTGCGTCGGTTCCTCCTTTTTCGTCGTATTTGTTGGGTATGTGTTATATTCTTTGCACGAGTAGCAGTGTTTATGTTGTACCAGACACACATGGGGGGTTTGAGGGGCCCTCGATAATTTTTTTTCCTCGAGAAATGTGTTGCATTTTTGCCTCATTTTTCGTGTTGCCTCGATTTTTGTGTCCATTCTTGGGTGTTTTTTCAACACATGGTTTTTGTCGATGGTTTTCTATTCCCGGTTAAGAAATTAGGGTTGTTGACTAATCCAGGTCATTGGGTTAGGGTTTTGGATGTCACTGGATCCTATATGTATATTGTATTGTAAACAATGTATCACTATGAATGAATATAGAATATGATGGTTTTCTCGGTTTGGGTTTCCAGGGGAAAAATCTATGTGTAATGTTTTTATTTGCCATTGTATATTTTCTGTTCTTTTACTGGAAATATGTTTGCAGTAAATATTCTACAAGGTTAAAATCTACATTTGGTATCAGAGCTTTGTTGGTTTTAGGGGGATGCATTTGTGGTCAAGGGTTTGGCTCGGGACTTTGATAAGCCTTGTTACAGTGGGAGATCTGTGGTATTGATTTTTCAGGTGAAAATAAATGGCAAGCAATTCGAAAATGGAGATCGAGAAGTTTAATGGGAAAAGTTTTGAGCTATGGAAGCTCAAGATGGAAGATCTGTTGGTGGATAGAGATCAATGGATCGTGGTAGATCTAAGTACTGCACCTACATGGACTTCAATAGATGTCTGGAAAAAGTTGGATCGGAAGGAGAAGAGCACAATTTGACTGTGTCTCTTAGATTCATTATTACTGAATGTGTCATAGGAAGCTACAACCAAGGATTTATGGGATAAGTTAGGGAAGTTGCATTAGTCTATGTCCCTAGTAAATAATCTATTCCTGAGAAAGAAGTTGTATAACCTGAGGATGAGATATGGAGACTCGATGACAGATCATTTGAACGCCTTCAATACTGTGTTAAGTCAGTTGATATTTGTTGAGATTAAAATTTCAGATGAAGATAAGTGTATCATTTTATTGTGTTCTTTATCAGAATCGTGGGATAGTCTGGTTGTGGCCATAGGTAGTAATACAACTTCCTTGAATTTTTATGAAGTGGTATCATCCTTGTTGTTAGAGGAGTTGAGAAGGAAGAATATGGAAGGATAGAGCACAGACACATTATTTGCAAGAGGACGCTCCCAGGAAAGAAATATATCTAAGTTCTCAAGTGGGATGTCTAAGTCTAAGGGTATATCTAAATCTCGCGGAAAGTTTGTAAATGTATGTTTGAGATGTGGAAAAGATGGGAACTACAAGAAGCAGTGGAAATCCAAAGTTGAGAAAAAGAAAGGATCTGAAGAATCTTCTTCTACAGAAGAAAATACCTCCAAGGAACAAGGAGGGGATGTGTACTTGGATTTTTTAAGAACACATGCATATTATAAGGCATGGTTGGTTGACTTAGGTGCATCCTTTCATATGACTCCCCACAGGGAGTGGTTCTATGAATATGAAAGGTATGATTGAGGTAATGTTTTCTTAGGTGATGACTTGACAACTAGAATCATAGGTTGAGGAATAGTCAAGTTGATGCTCATAGATGGAAGAATTAGAAAACTACATGGTGTTCTTCATATCCCAGGGTTGAACAAAAATTTGATTTTTGTAAGAAAAATGGACAATGCAGGGGTAAAAACAATATTTGAAAAGGAAACCTACAGGATGGTTCAAGGAGAAATGGTGTTGTTGAAGGGAGTTCGGTTTGGAACTCTGTATAAGCTGCAAGAAAGCACTATTAGTGATGGGTGTAATAGTTCCATTGTTTCTGATATTGGAGGTGAAGAAGAAAGGACTCCTACAGTCTCTGGAGAAAAGGTTATGCTATGGCATTAAAGATCGGGGCATATTGGAGAGAAGGGTCTTTGACTACTACACGGTAAAGGTATGGCTGAAGGTATGTCTAACTTCTCTCTGGATTTTTATTTATGTGAACATTGTGTATATGGGAAGCATAATCGGGTAAGATTCCCCTCTGGTTCAACGAGGGAAGAAGGAATTTTACAGCTAGTTCACAGTGATGTTTTTGGACCTGTGTCGGTCCCATCATTGGGAAAATATGTGTAATATGTCTCATTTATAGATGACCTCTCGAGGAATACTTGGATATATTTCCTCAGGAAGAAATCTGAAGTCTTTGACAGGTTTAAAAATTTTAAGGCTCTTGTTGAGAATCAAACAGAGAAAATAATTAAGGTGTTGAGGAGAGATAATGTCAGAGAGTTCTGTGGGAATCGATTTGAAGAATTCTATAAGAAGTGCGGTATAGCAAGGAAGAAGACTACTCCATATACACCTTAGCAGAATGGAGTTGCAGAAAGGATGAACAAGACGCTGATGGAAAAGGCAAGGTGCATGATTAGTGGTGTCGGGTTAGGGAAAGAATTATGGGCAGAGGCAGTGGGTATTGCATGTTACCTAGTCAACATATCACCCTCATCAGTATTGGATGAAAAGACTCCACAAGAGGTATGGACTGGTAAGAAACCTTCTCTCACACATCTCAAGGTATTTGGTTGTGATGCATATGTTTATGTTCCAAAGGAAAACATGAGTAAGCTAGATAAGAAGGTTGAAAAGTGTATCTTTATTGGATATAAATATGGTCTCAAAGGTTATAAGCTTTGGAAACCAAAAAATAAGAAGGTAGTGTATAGCCGAGATGTGGTATTTAGAGAAATGAAGGATGATGTTAAACAAGAAGTCCTACCAAGTAAGGAAGAACCAGAGAAAATAGAGTTTGATTTAAAGGATGGTGAATCAAACTCTACATAAACATAGGAATAAGAAGAAGAAGATCCTCATACTCAAGTATTGAGGAGATCGGTTCGAGAAAGAAGGATACCAAAAAGGTATACTCCATATGATTTTTGTTCAAATTTTTCTTTGTCTATTACTGATGATGATCCTAGAACTTATAGGGGCTTCCGCAGTGCAAGATATTAGATATTATTTTCAGGATTAATTGCGTAGTGTAAGTCATTAATCTATGACCCATATTCATGAGTATTAGTTGCAACTGACCAATAGTTCTCATGATTTGAATAGTCCTGGTGTAGACCCCCAACCCTCAGGTCAGGGTCCACTCAGGATCGTTCTATTTCTACCCTTGAGTCGAATTGACTCTTTTCTTTCTCGCTGAAATGTCCAACGAGATCCACAGGTCCTTTGTAAAACTCGCCCTATGTAGATTAATTCTAGGTGCGAGCCTTACACTTCTTACACGACCACAAATCTGGTCCTTACGCTGGCGTCTCTTGCAACTCGGAAGTTTGCGAGTTGAATACCCTCAACTTCCTTTTCCCTAACCTCCGATACTTGAGATCACGAAATGGGTATGGTTCTTTCCTTGTCAGCACCCTCTATGCATGACCATCGGCTAGGGCTAAACACTTACCCCTCTCGCAACTCATAACCTTGCGAGTTGGAGTGTCAAACCTTGGCACCGTCTCCTTGCGAAACCCCAAGAGGCGATAGTTGAATACCTTTTCACGCTTCTCGCAACTCGCAATCTCGTGAGTTGGAATGTCGAGCTATCGTGCTCCTCTTCTATGAGATCTCGAGATGCGAGAAGTCGACAGGATGTTGACTCCCGTTTCAGATGACACGTGTCCTCCACCTGCCACCTCTTCTTTCTCTCTCCGGGCGTCTTATCGTCACGCCACCTGTCAACCACGCAAGTCCTACCTGATAGATGTGCTACGCATGATCACACGTACCTTCGGTTCTCGCCACTTCACGACTTCACGAGTTGAGTTGTTGGGCCTTTGTGATCCTCTTTCGCGAAACTCCGAGATGCGATGGTTGGTTTCTTTTTCACACTCTCTCAACTTGGCACTTCGCGAATTTGGCAGTCAAAAGTGACTCTTCCCAACCTTCGAACTCACGAACCTCGATAAAATGAAGAGGTTCTGATCCAACGGCTCCCTTGTGTTTGGATCCAACGGTCTGGATCTTTTCACTACTCGCAAGTTCATGCAACCAAAGGCTTTGGTCTATCCTCCAATACTTACGAACCCTGAGTCCACGATATGATCCAACGATGTACGCAAAACACAATCGACAGCTCCCATTAATTTTGGATTCTAAGGTGATGAGTTTCACCTACCTTTAATCACCTTGGAACTCTGTCAAATCCTATGATCCTCACAACTTCGCAAGTTCTCCTCAGAGAATTTTGACTGTTCAATTCTTTCTCAATGGTTTCTTCAAGATGAATCAACGTCCTCCTTCTCTGAACTTAACTTCTACAAGATAACTTCGACCCCGTCTTCCTTGAAGTATTTCTATCTTCGTTCTCCTTTGAGCACTTCAAAGGCACTAACCCTCCTGAACTTCCTTTGCAAACTTGAGTTTCCAAAAAGACTCCTACACGCACTCCTTGCGGAAACCCTTCAAATACTTCTAAGTATTTGACTCTCTCAACTCTGTGCACTTTCTACAACAACAGTCATTCAACTCTCAACCTTAGTTAATAACTTCTAAGGTATCTTCTAGCTTGCGCACGCCTTGCACGGCTCCTGTGCTTCACTTGCACTTCTGCTGGAATGAGAACAATGGTATCTTTCTTGAGCTTTCAGAGATAAACTCTGAACCTTGTCAACGCACACCTTGCGGGTGCTTCACTACACTCCTTGCAGGAACTTATCTCACTCAAGAAGAGAAACAATTGAAACTCATTTTCTTTCTCTCTCAGACTTCAAACATTAAATATGAAAAATCATACATTCAACTTAGCATCAAAGTAAATGCATAACAGAGAGAATAAACTATCTATAAGCATACCATCAACATGTATAAACATAAAACATCATAACACCATGGATATGAATCAAAGCTTCATATATTAATTCAACGCTTCTGTACATGGGTTCTTCCCTACAAATCTCTGTTATAGCTCTCCAGCTTCTTCTACTCTATGCTAATGATACAATTTCTAATGATACAATGATACAAAGATGAGGGTGTCTATAGTCGTTTTCCGTCCTACTTCCTAAACTGTCTAATCTATGAACTTAAATCTACCTACTTTCATTAATAGACTTAAATTCCTAATAGATCTGCGTATGAGAGAAAATCGCTCACGATCTGTTACAATAGCTTGACATAAATGTTAGTACGCTTCTCCCTAGCTATCTCATTAATATTTTCTCTTTAAATTTCATAATATTTCAAAAGATTTTTAAAATGTGCCAAAATGTGTTGGCGCTTTCCAGCTATCTTTCCACCTTCACACTTGCTTGCTGCTGACTTGCGATGCTCCTACATCATACTCCTTCGCTTGAAATTTTTATGAACTCCTATTCATGAGCTCTTGCATGGTCTATCCATGCTTTTGAATTTCTGCTTTATTCTCCCAACTAGCATCTTCAATTGGATGTCCTGCCCACTTGACCAAATATTCAAAATATTGCTTCTTCCTGGTATTCTTGTTGACTCTCTTGTCAATTATTCTTTCCATCTGTGGCTTTTCAGCTATAGGCATTTGTTTTGTCCACTAAACTTCTGTCTATTCATTCTCTGCTCCTGCCTCTTCAGCTTTGTAAGGGTACAAATCTGAGATATTGAATATTGGTGAAATTTCGATCCCCTCGGGTAATTCAATCTCATATGCGTTTGCCCCAAACTTTGTTACGAATCTGCATGGTCCAATCTTCTTCTTTTCAGTTTGTTATATGTCCCCCTTGGGAACCTTTCCTTCCTCAGATGTGCAAGAATCAGATCACCAACTTCAAACTGAAGTTCTCACCTATGTTGATCTTCTCTACGCTTGTACTCTTGACTTGAATTCTGCAACCGTTCCTTGACTTTGTTGTGAAGTTCCTTCATTGCCTCTACAAAATCCTCTACACTAGCACTTCTAGTTTCATTATGTCCTGAATCTTTCAATTCAGAAACTCCCCTGGGTTGCATTCCATAAACAATCTTAAATGGACTCTGCCCTGTGCTTCTGTTGTGTGAATCATTGTAAGCAAATTACGCCTGTGGCAGGATGTGATCCCACTGACTGTGGTGTTCAGTCACTAGGTTTCTCAACAAATCTCCCAAGCTCATGTTCACAACTTATGTTTGCCCATCCGTCTGAGGATGATACATTGAGTTAAATGACAAATTTGTCCCCATCTTCTTCCATAAAGTCCTCCAGAAATGTCCCACGAACATGGTATCCCGATCTGAAACTATACTTCTTGGCAAACCATGAAGTCTGACGACTTCTTTGAAAAACAGGTTCGCAATATGAGTTGCGTCGCTGGTTTTCTGGCATGGTATGAAAAGTGTCATTTTTGAAAATCTGTCTACCACCACAAAGATTGAATCAAATCCTCTTTATGTCCTTGGCAACCCCAATATAAAATCCATGCTCACGGCATCCCATGGCCTTTCTAGTATGGGTAATGGCTGGTACAGTCCTGTGTTCTGCCTCTTCCCTTTTGTGTGTTGACAAATTCTGCATCTGTCCACAAATCTCTTGACATCCGTCCTCATCCCTAGCCAAAAAGATAAGACATTCAGCTTTGAGAACGTCTTACATGACCAAAATGTTTGGCTAATCCTCCACTATGTTTTTCTTTCAGCAGATTCTCCCTCATGGAGCATTTTGGAATACATAGTTGATTGCCCCTGAATAATAATCCATCTTGGATCATGTATTCGGTCCACTGTCTTCTGTCCTTGAGAATTGGATTCTTAGATGCTTCATATGCCTCTTTAAAATCTGGGTCATCCTTGTACAGTTCTTTGAGGTTATCAAAACCCAAAGTTTTGACTCTAAACTTCTGCACAAGCAAACATTTCCTGCTCAAAGCATCAACAACTTTGTTAGTAGTTCAAGAAATATGTTTGATTACAAAAGTAAAATTCTGCATGTATTCAACCCATTTAGCATGCTTCTGGTTCAACTTTTCCTATTGAATCACAAATTGTAAAGCATGATTATCGCTGTACAAAACAAACTCTTTAGGAACCAAATAATGTCTCCATTTTTTCAGCGCTTGTATGACAACATAGAATTCCTTGTCATATGTTGAGTATTTAATCTTTGGTTCATTTAGTTTCTCACCGAAGTATGTGACCAGCCTGTCATCTTGGCTTAATACCACTCCAATTGCAAATCCACTAGCATCACACTTGACTTGGAACGTCTTGTTGAAATCTGGCAACACCAAAATTGGTTGTTCAGTAATCTTCCTTTTCAACAAATTGAAACTTTTCTCTTCTTCTTCTATCCAGTGAAAGGATTTATGTCTTTTCTTCACCGTGTCCATCATCGGTGCGCTAATTCCACTGAAATTTCGAATGAATTTCCTGTAGAAACTAGCCAATCCATGGAAGCTTCGAACTTCAAACACACTCCTTGGTGATGGACAATTCTTAATTACATTCACCTTATCTGGGTCCATCTTCAATTCATTTGCAGAGATAACAAAACCCAAGTAAATGAGTTTTGTCCTCATAAATGATGATTTCTTCACATTTATCAACAATTTCTCTTGTTGTAATCTCTTCATCACTGTAGCCAAATGATTCAAGTGTTTTGCCTCTGTCTTGCTGAAAATTAATATATCGTCAAGATATACAATGACAAACTTCCTGATGAATTCCTTCAGGACTTCATTCATCAATCTCATGAAAATACTGGGTGCATTTGTTAAGCCAAATGGCATAACAAGCCATTCATACAACCCTTCATTCATCTTGAATGTTGTCTTCCATTCATCACCTTCTCTCATACGAATTTGATGATATCCGCTTTTCAAATCAATTTTTGAAAAACAATTTGCTCCACTCAAGCAATCCATCAAATCATCCATCCTTGGTAATGGAAATTTGTATCTGATGGTAATCTTATTGATTTCCCTCGAGTCTGTACACATCCTCCAACCTCCATCTTTCTTTGGGCTGAGTACTATCATAACAAAACATGGACTCAGGCTTTCCCGAACCAATCCTTTGTCCATTAAATCCTAGACTTGTCTCTTGACTTCTTCATTCTCCTGTGGCGTCAACCTGTACGCTGCTTTGTTCGGTAAACTGGCTCCTAGTATGAGATCAATGTGATTATTTATACTTCTGATCGGTGGCAACGAACAAGGTAGTTCGTCCACTACTATATCAACAAATTCGTCCAACAACTTATGGATTTCCTCCAGTAAATCATCCACTCTTGTACTGGTTAAAACAATTTTAGGCTTCCTGACCACAATGAATTGTGTGTCTTCCTTCCTCTTAACCTCTTAACCTCTTAACCTTGCTTAGTGACATTTACCTGATGTCCTTTTTGTAGCCACGAAACTCTGTATGGGCTTGGATGTACAATAGTCTCTAGATCCATCTTTTCTACCATCTATGTCTAAACGATATTGTCTGTGCTACCACTGTCCACTATGACTTTGCATACCCTATCTTTGGTCTTGCAAGCAATCCAAAAAAGACTGTTCCTTTGGGCTGGGTTCTCTGCATCCTTCTCTGGCGTTAAGAGAACTTTTCTCATCATCAAGGATCTTCTTCCCTCAGCATATTCTGCCTCAACATTCCGTCTTTGAGCTTCGACAATGTGAGTCTCACCACCTTCCTTCTTTCTGTCTGGACACTCATATGATTTATGCCTGACTTTTCCACAGGTAAACCATTTTACTTCACCACCTCTGCCTCTTCCTCTTCCTCTGGTACGAGGAAAAGTATTTCTATCAACATACTTCCCTCTCTATGAGCTTCCCCCTCTCTCAGTCTAAGTTTGAGGTTTCCTCCCTTCTTCTTTAGATTTCCGAGTTCTGTCTTGGGCAACTGCTTTGCCTCTAGCTTGACTTCTGCCTCAGCCTCTTTGACCCTAATTCGGGCTCAACTTTTCTTCAGCCTTTAGAGCCATCTGATAAGCATATTCAACCGTCTGAATGGTCACCATGCTCATCTCATCTTGAATGTCATATTGCAGACCATTCATGTATCTGAAAAACTTTTCATCATCGCTCTCCTGATGACCTGCCCTGATGTTTATCCTGTAGAACTCTTCAGTGTATTCTGTCACTGACATCAGCTTATGTCTCAAATTTTGCATCCTTCGAAACTGAGTAATCCTATAATCTCTGGGTATGAATTTGGCTTTCATCTTTGCGACCATTCTATCCCAGCTTTTGATTTTTTGCTTGCCCTTGCAGTGTCTATCAGCCTGTAGTTCATCCCACCACAAGGCTACATGTCCTTTAAGTCTTGTGACAACATGTTTGACCTTCTTGTCTTCCTCGACATCCTCATAGTCAAAATATTTATCTAGATCTCTAATCTAGTCTAGAAGCTCTTCAACATCCAGGTTTCCTTCATATACTGGAATGTCCATTTTTTCTCTGGCATCTATCCTTGCAACAACCATGAATAGGCGTTCATTCATAGCATCCTTGACTGCAACTTCTTCTCCTTCGCGTCCAGCTTCATTTTCACTCTCAGCCTCACTGATATCTCTAGCGTCGACTGTGCGCCTCTGTGTTGTTTCCATGGCATCAAGCCTAGCACGTAGTTCATGCATTTCCATTTCCACTGCTAGATCAGGCATTGGTCTATCTCTCCTCCTCAGTGGCATGGCTGTAAAACCTCTCTTTTCTCTGCCTGAAATCTACAGACAAGATTCAGGATCTGATACCACAACTACCACAGACCCCCAACCCTCGGGTCAGGGTTCGCTCAGAATCATTCTATTCCTACCCTTGAGTCCGATTGAATCTTCTTTTTCTGGATGAAATTTCCAACGAGATCCACAGGTCCTTTGTAAAACTCGCCCTATGTAGATTAATTCTAGGCGCGAGCCTTACACTTCTTACACGACCATAAATCTGGTCCTTACACTGGCGTCTCTCACAACTCAGAAAATCGTGAGTTGAATGCACTTAGCTTCCCTTTCCCTAACCTCCGATACCTGATATCACGAAAAGGGTATGGTTCTTTCCTTGTCAGGACCCTCCATGCATGACTGTCAGCTAGGGCTAAACACTTATCCCCTCTTGCAACTCGTAACCTTGTGAGTTGGAGTGTCAAACCTTGGTACCCTCTCCTTGTGAAACCCCGAGAGGCAATAGTGGAATACCTTTTCGCGCTTCTCGCAACTCACAATCTCATGAGTTGAAATGTCAAGCTCTTGTGCTCTTCTTCTACGAAATCCCGAGAAGCGAGAAGTCGACAGGATGTTGACTCTCGTTTCAGACGACATTTGTCCTCCACCTGCCACCTCTTCTTTCTTTTTCTAGGCGTCTTATCGTCACACCACCTGTCAACCACGTAGGTCCTACCTGATAGATGTGCTACGCATGATCACACATACCTTCGGTTCTCGCCACTTCACGACTTCGCAACTTGAGTTGTTGGGCCTTTGCGCTCCTCTTTCGCGAAACTTCGAGATGCGATCATTGGTTTCCTTTTCGCACTCTTGCAACTCAGCACTTAGCGAATTCGGTAGTTGAAAGTGACTCTTCCCAACCTCTGAACTCACGAACCCCGATAAAATGAAGAGGTTATGATCCAATGGCTCCCTTGTGTTTGGATCCAATGGTATAGATCTTTTTTCTACTTGCAAGTTCATGCAACCAAAGGATTTGGTCTATCCTCCAATACTTACGAACCCCGAGTCCACGATATGATCCAACGATGTACGCAAAACAAAATTGATAGCTCTCATTAATTATGGATTCTAAGGTGATGGGTTTCACCTACCTTTAATCACCTTGCAACTCTGTCAAATCATACGGTCCTCTTCAATTCTTTCTCAATGGTTTCTTTGAGATGAATCAACATCCTCCTTCTCTGAACTTAACTTCTGCGAGATAAATTTGACCCCGTCTTCCTTGAAGTATTTTGATCTTCATCCTCCTTTGAGCACTTCAAAGGCACTAACCCTCCTGAACTTCCTTTGCAAACTTGAGTATCCAAAAAGACTCCTGCACGCACTCCTTGCGGCAACCCTTCAAATACTTCTAAGTATTTGACTCTCTCGACTCTGTGCACTTTTTGCAATAGCAGTCCTTCAACTCTCAACCTTAGTTAATAACTTCTAAGGTATCTTCTAGCCTACGCATGCCTTGCACGACTCCTGTGCTTCACTTGCACTTCTGCTGGAATGAGAACAACGGTATCTCTCCCGAGCTTTCAGAGATAAACTCTGAACCTTGTCAACGCACACCTTGCAGGAACTTCTCCCACCCAGGAAGAGAAACAATTGAAACTCATTTTCTTTCTCTCTCAAACTTCAAACATTAAATATGAAATCATACATTCAACTCAACATCAAAGTAAATGCATAACAGAGAGAATAAACTATCTATAAGCATACCATCAACATGTATAAACAGAAAACATCACAACACCATCGATTTGAATCAAAGCTTCATATATTAATTCAAAGCTTTTGTGCATGGGTTCTTCCCTACAGCTCTCTGCTATAGCTCTGCAGCTTCTTCTGCTCTATGCTAATGATATAATCTCTAATGATACAATGATACAAAGATGAGGGAATCTATAGTCGTTTTCCCTCCTACTTCCTAAACTGTCTAATCTATGAACTTAAATCTACCTACTTTCATTAATAGACTTAAATGCCTAATACATCCACAGATGAGATCAAATCGCTCACGATATGTTACAACAGCTTGACATAAATGTCAGTATGCTTCTCCCCAACTATCTCATTAATATTTTTGTATGCTTCTCCCCAGCTATGTCAGTATGCTTCTCCCTAGCTATCTCATTAGTATGCTGACTTGTGATGCTCGTGCATCAAGTCCACTTAGCACTCATTGCATCGGGTGATGCTCACAGGGGTGAAGAAATGGAATTAAAGCCAACGAAATGAATCACATAGCATCAATCATCACTTTTGGGTCTTGCACCTGGTAACCAGGACTTCCAAGGTGGTCACCCATCCCAAGATGCCTCTGTCAGGGAGGCAGTGGATTCAGAGGATGAAAATCTCTGGAGAAAGGCCATGGACGAAGAAATGGAAGCCTTGGATAAGAATGAGGCTTGGGATATAGTGGATTTGCCTATTGGAAGAAATCCCATTGGAAGAAAATGGGTATTTAAAAAGAAGTTGAGTGCAGAAGGAAAAATGGATAAATACAAATCTCGGTTAGTAGCAAAGGGTTATTCCCAGGTTGAGGGAATTGATTTTGGTGAGATTTTTTCTCTTGTTTCCAAGTTAACCTATATAAGATTTATGTTATCTGTTTATGCTGCATTTGATTTTAAGGTAGAACAACTAGATGTGAAGACAACATTCCTACATGGGGATCTGGAAGAAGAAATCTATATGAAGTAGTTAGAAGGATTTGTTGTGAAGGGAACGAAGGAGCCGGTATGCAAGATTAAAAAGAGTTTGTATGGTTTAAAACAATTACCAAGGATGTGGTATAAAAAATTTGATACTAATATGTTGGGACTTGGTTTCACAAGAAGCAAAGAGTATCATTGTGTATATTTTGAATTAATTGGTGATCATTTGATTTATTTTGTCTTGTATGTGGATGACATGATGCTAATAGGAAACAAAAAGGAGATTATACAGGATGTGAAAACTCAGTTGTCCTCTAAATTTGACATGAAGGATATCGATGCTTCAAATTTCATTTTGGGCATGGAAATTAAAAGAGATAGGAAAAAGAGGAAAATCTGGTTAAATCAGAGAAAATATGTCGAGACAATATTGTAGAGGTTTAATATGTAGGAATGTAAGCCAGTCAAGGTTCTTATTATTGTTGGTGTAAAGTTATCTGTGGATCAGTGTCCCAAGACACAGGAAGAGGAGGAGGACATGTCTTGTGTTCCATATGTGAGTGAAGTTGGCAATTTGATGTATGAAATGTTTTGTACTAGATCAGACATTGTACGTGCAGTGGGATTTTTCAGTAGGTATATGTCAAAACCAGGGAAGGAGCATTGAAAAACCATAAAAAGGGTTTTTAGGTATTTGCATGGCACTGCTAGCTATGGATTGTGCTACCAATGAAGACCGATATTGGACAGAGTGTTGGATATACATGGATTTGTGGATGCAGACTGGGCTAGAGATATGGATCGTAGGAGATCTACAAGTGGGCATGTGTTTAACTTGTTTGGAGGAGCAATAAGTTGGATGAGCAAAAGAGAGGTTGTAGTGGCATTTTCAACTGCAAAATTTGAATACATGGCAGCCACTCAGGAAAGTAAGGAAGCAATATGGTTAGAAATATTCTGTTTAGGTATTGGGTTGGTACAACAATATTTAAAGATAGATTGTGACAGTTAGAGTGCAATTTTTCTAGCGAAGAACCCGAATTATCATTCAAAGAAAATGCATATTGATATTCAATATCACTTTGTGAGAGACATGGTTGAAGAAAATAAATTTTTGATGATGAAGGTGGACACTTTGAAGAATGTTGCAAATTCATTAACAAAATCTGTAAGCATTGAGAATTTCTCTTGGTATCGAGGATCCATGGGCATTGCTTCCTTGGATTGTTGACTATGTAACCCTATATGAAAAGAAAAAAACAAGTGGGAGAATGTTGGGTATGTGTTATATTATTTGCACGAGTAGTAGTGTCTATGTTGCGTCGGGTGTGCAGGGGGGTTTGAGGGGTGCAACGCCCCCGAGATTCTTTTTTTCCTCAGGAAATGTGTCACTTTTTTGCCTCATTTTTCGTGTTGCCTCGATTTTCGTGTCCATTATTGGGCGGTTTTTCGGTACATGGTTTTTTTCGATGGTTTTCTATTTCCGGTTAAGGAATTAGGGTTGTTGACTAATCCAGGTCATTGGGTTAGGTTTTTGAATGTCGTTGGCTCCTATATGTATATTGTATTGTAAACAATGTATCACTATGAATGAATATAGAATATGCTGGTTTTCCCGGTTTGGGTTTCCAGGGGAAAAATATCTGTGTAATGTTTGTATTTTCCATTATATATTTTATGTTCTTTTACTGAAAATTTGTTTGCAGTAAATATTGTACAAGGTTAAAATCTACAGTATTCAGAGCACTGACGCTCTTATAATTAGTACTCAATGGTTTCTCATTTTTTTCATCTGATGCACTAATGTGCTTTATGATTTTTTGGCCCTAGTGTGATTAATTTATAATTATCCCTGGCATGATTAAGTTATAGTTAGCCTCGGTGTGATTAAGTTATAGTTATCCCCACTGCATTCACTACTATAATAAATGAACCAGTGCGTAAATAATATTTAGAATTTTGGTGAATATAATAAACATAACGCACCAGTACAATTTTTTTTTTTAGTGCTCCATTTTATATTTCAAACAAGAGCACCGTACAATTTTGAAATGATAAATATTATTGTATGTTATATTGTTTATGGAACGATGCATTTTCTCAATAGTACCTACAAGTGCATTATGATAATTAATACGCGTTGGTGCATATGAAGCCTCAAAACACATCAATGTGTCTATTATGGCACACACTATCTAGTGAGTTCAAAGGAATACAACGCACTGATATGTATATATCTTAATTCATTGTGTTTTATAAATTTTCAATTTATTATTTCAAAATCAAATATTTTTTTATAATAATATTGTTTTATATTAATGTTATTGCATTTCAATATAATGATTGTATTAATGAATTATCCAACCAATTAAACTTATGTTATTTGTAATAATGTAAATCATCCACATATTAATTAGTCAGGAACATAACATTTTACAACATTCGACAATGCAATGAAATAAGAAACATGTTGGTTACTATTCTTCTACTGTTCTATCCAAGTTCATATTGAC
The DNA here is from genome assembly GCA_010110895.2 of Picea sitchensis. Taxonomy (NCBI): domain Eukaryota; kingdom Viridiplantae; phylum Streptophyta; class Pinopsida; order Pinales; family Pinaceae; genus Picea; species Picea sitchensis. The sequence continues at coordinate 799,191 of SNQJ01S0003865.1, forward strand.
CCAGGGTTCATGTCTTTCAGGTTTCAAACAAAGCCTTTGAAATTATCGGCCCTCTTGGTAAACCAGAAGGCAACACAATGCACAGAATGCGCTGCGCAGTCTCACCCGAGATAACTTTAATGGGTGGTTGCAATACTCATGTGTTTACAGTCTAGGATTCAGTGTGAGATATGAGAGCTATATATTGAACCCCTATTGTAACTTGTAAACCCAATATACTGTCAAATGTGAATAAACAGGTAATATAACAACTCATTCATTCAGTATAGCAATATTTACTTAAAAGCAATAAAGACACATATGCATTCAATCTCATAACACATATGTTACCATGGTTCACCCCCTCCTGGGCTACGTCCACAAAGATTTGGATCTCAGCTCTTTTATTATAGTCGTTCTGTCACTACAACACCATGCGCTTACAAATCTCCCCAGTTTGGTAAGATCTATATGAGGTGGACTAGATCACACCAGGATCATCAGCCTGTGATATAACCCTCAAGATCTACCCTCCTCCATTGCCTCTAGCTCAACATATTAGAAAAATAGATCATACAAAAAAAATATTACATATTGCAACAACTCATAGATAACTAGCTAAACCTGATAATATTCTGAATCGAACCCCCTATGATACCTATATATCTATATTCATATATTTCTGACTCTTCAGCCATTATAATACACTGCAAAAACCCTAACCCTAAAGTCGTTAGGTCTTCCCTGCATGCGTGCGTGTTGTTCTTCCTTCCAGATGTCACTTTCCTCGTGCATTCTTTCTTTCCCAAAATCGTCTTTCTTTCCACTTTGGCCTACCTCCAACAGGTCCCCAACATTGACATGTGGCTCATCCCGAGCCACCTAACACAAATCTTCGATCTCCTTGGTGACTACCTAGAACTTCTCTTTGAGCTCTGCTACCTGTGTCTACGCTTGCGCAGTCTTCTCCTTGAGTGTGTCCATTATCTAGAATACAATTTCGTCACTGATCAATTATGCACACTCTGCTTGGGTCGGTGCGATATGTGTCTTGGCTTCCTATGACTATGCTAGGACTTCTGCTACCCACCCTTGAAGTGGTTCCATTTGAGCCTTATGCTCATGTTTCTGTGTTTGCGCAGTGGTGAGTTTTGCCTACAATTTCTTCATGTCCTACACCCCTTTGAAATGATCTGTGATGGGCATTGTCTTTTGCCTCTGCTTGAGGTCTTGGATAGCTGCGATGATCCTTTCTTCTTCCTTGTCCCACCTTTGGACTTGCTGATCCTCCTCTAACTTTGTCCAAAGTTGTGTTGCATTCTCGAACAAGTTAGCTGTTGTGATAACCTGTCACTCTATCTCATGTAGCTGCTCTACTACTTCTTGCTTCCTTTGCTCCTTTACTATGGGTGGAGTAGTGGGTGTGAGCTTCTCTTAGAAATTCTCGATCTCCTTTTGGTATTGATCGATTTCTTACGCAATCTGATCAATATTTTCTACTACTGTGATTTCCTCCCCCTGCACGGTCTGTGGAATATTCTTGTATGTTCCTGCCACTTTTCGTTCCAGTCCATTCCTGCTCTCCCTTTCTTCTTGGGTCTCAAGCTTAGCCTGCTTGCATACTGTTTCTAGTGTGTCCCACTTCTCTCTTGCCTACTACAATTAGGCTAAGTCTGTGAGTGCACGAGACTGTACCTCATGGTTTATGCTCACCTGCAGCTTGTGTAGAGCCTTGGGTGGTATCTGTGGCAATACTGGTTGAATTTGGCTAAAGTCCTTTAAGGGTGTCTTCCCCACGATCTCGTCCATGCTCAACATACTGGCTATTATGTGGAATGTTGTGTTCGGATGCAGTATTGTATGGACTTGATCTTGCTCTTCTTCTACCAGTCTTTCTTATGTTTGTTATGTTGATGGTCCTGTTCCCATGTTGTTTCTTTCTGTCTATACTTCCCCGAGCTTCTTGAGGAACTATCGTATTTCTTCCAGCTCCTCTTGAATTCTGTCCCTGTGATGTGCAACATTGTCAAAATCCTCAGATATATAATCCTGAACCATTCGGGATATCATCTCTCCATCATCCTCCGTGATCATATATTATGGAGGTGTTCTTTGCGCTTTCATTTTCTTGCATGCTCCTCCTATCTATGTGGCTGGCCTCTTATTCCCACCTAGTTCATGTGAGTTGGGACTTGGTACGGTACCCTGCGTTGCCTCGACCTGTTTCTGCTACTCTTTGGTCGGCTGCGTGACACAGCCGCACCCTTTGCCTCTGCAAAGGCCTCTACGCTGACCTCCTGGTCTTAAGGATCGTTCAAAGTTCACCCTCGAGCCGTAGTGGCTCCTTCGATTCTCCCGTGGAATCTCTATTGGGATTGACCCACAGGTCCTTTCTGCGCCTCGCAACCTCTAGGCCTGATTGTTGTTCTCTTCTTCAACAGAAGAATGGAGTTTCGGGTTTCGGGGTTTTTGAAATCCCGATGTCACAATCCTTTTCTTTCCCGATTTCCCAATCTCAGATATCCCGATAGGCTCTAACTTTAGCTAGCCCTCCGGGTTAGACTCGTTTTCCATGCGACCTTGCCTTATATGACCACAGTCAAACCTCTTTCGGGATTCGGGGTTTTGAATGTCGAAGTGTATTAGACTTCTTGTCCATGGGATCCCCAATATCTCGATTTCCCAATTGATGAATTTTCCTTTCGGGAAATTTCCCGAATACTTAGATCTCCACCATGCATCCTCCTATGATGGACGGTCCTGATTTCTTCTCACGACTTCGCGATTTTAAATGTTCCAGATGTCTCGTCTTCAGGATCCACGAAACACCGAACCCTGGTATACCAATGGACTTTCCCATCGGGATTTTTCCTAATGGTCCCGATTGTTGCCACACGTCCCCTCAATAATGGACAGTTATGATTTACTCTCAATATTTCGAGACTTCAAATCCCGAAGTGTCCCACCATCTTGTTCTCGGAACTCCCAGAGTGCCAATGGACTTCAGATCTCCACCATGTGTCCCCACAAATGGACGGTCCTGATTAAATATCGGGATTTCGAGACTTTCGATGCCCCGATGACATAATTTCTCTATCAACTCAAAACCCCAGTAGTCGAAATACTGGCGGGTGCTCGATTATCGCCACGTATCTTCTCAAGATGGATGACTCATATTTATTCCGGGATTTTCACTATGAAAATTCTCGACCTCCTGTCATCTTGACTCCCGATTTCATGAACACCAAAATCCCGATGACCACGCCTCTTGTTGGGACTTTCCTCCTCCCGTTCATGAAGCTTAAACCTCATGCAACTCCTGGCCGATCCAACGGCTGACGGGTATCTATGTGAAGATTCAATGGTCCACAGCCTCTTGAGCTTACACCTTGGAAACCCATTGTAACCTCCTCACTCCTTTGTCAGATCGGACAACTGACAGAATTTCGCTAATCCTCTACAGAGGATTCTGACCGTCTGTTTCTTCCCCCTGACAATTCTTGTGAATGAACCGAGTGTTCCTCCACAAACTTGTCCACCTACGACGCAAACTTACGACACCTTATTAATACTTCCAGTCACAAATTCCCTGCGCTGTCCTTCAACAGTTTAGAAGGCCTTATCCTCCTTGAGCTTTCTCATGACTCTGAGTCTTAGAGAAGACTCTTACATGCACTCCTTGCGACAATCTTCAAACACTTCCAAGTGTTGAATTCCCTTCGACCATGTGCACACCTGCAACAATAGTCCTTCAACACTTCTCTCAAGTTCACTACTCTGAGACCTTCCTCAGCCTACGTACTCCTTACATGGCTCCTGTGCCCAACTGGACTCTGAGGAAATGAGAACAACCACTATCTCTTCTGAGCTTTCAGAGACGAACCTCTGAACCTATTTTCAATGCACTCCTTGCGGACAATTCAACTGCACTCCTTATAGGAACTCTTGCTCAAGTAGAGAAACAGTTGAAACTCATTCCACTACCCTTTCCTCTCAGATTTCAAACATTCAACAAGAAATCATTCATACATAGCATAAAAGCAATTGCATGACAGAAAGAGTAAAACATTCATGAGCATAATAGTTAAATATGCATACACAGAGAATATATGAACACCATGAGTCTGAATCACAGTTTCTTTGTATTAATTCAGAACTTCTGTACATGGAGTCTTCTACTCAGCTCTCTGCTTCTGTTCTATGCTCTTCTCCAATAATCTTACAATACACAATGAGGGTGTCTATATCCATTTTCCCTCCACTCCTAAAACTGTCAATTCTCTGAATTCAAAGCTACCTACTTAACATAAATGCTTTCTACCTACTATGAACGAGAGCGGATCGCTCAAGGTCCTTTACAATATATAAATACGCCTCTCCTTAACTATCACATTTAAGTTTGGCGCATCCAATCTTTAAAAGTTTTTAAACAATTTATCATGTGCTCAAAATGTTTTGTGCTTGCCCCACGCTCGCTTGACGTTGACGATGCTCCTGCATCATACTCCCTCACATGAAAATTTTCATGGGCTCCTGTCCATGAGCTCCTGCATGGTCTGTCCATGCTTCTGAATCTCTGCTTCATTCTCCCAGTTGGCATCTTCAACTGGATGTCTCTTCCACTTGACCAAGTATTCAAAGTATTGTTTTCTTCTGGTCTTCTTGCTAATTCTTTTGTCTAGTATGCGCTCCATCTGTGGCTTCTCTGCAACTGGAATCTTCTTTTGCCACTGAACCTCTGACTGTTCATCACTTGTTCCTGCTTCCTCAACTTTGTAGGGGTACAAATCTAAGACATTGAATATCAGAGAAATTCCAATCCCATTGGGTAATTCAATCTCATAAGCATTTGCCCCAAATTTCTTCAAGATCTTACATGGGCCAATCTTCTTCATCTTCAATTTATTATATGTTCCTCTCGAGAACCTTTCCTTCCTCAGATGTGCCAGAATCAAATCACCAACCTCAAACTAAAGTTGTCTCCTGCATTGATCTACTCTTCGCTTACACTCCTGGCTCGAGTTCTGTAAATGCTCCTTCACCTACTTGTGAAGTTCTTTCATTGCTTCTGCAAAATCTTCTGCACTAGCACTCCTAGTCGCATTCTATTCTGAATCTCTCAATTCAGAAATTCCCCTCAGCTGCACACCATAGATAATCTGAAACAGACTTTGCCCTGTACTTCTGTTGATTGAATCATTATAAGCAAACTCTGCCTGTGGTAATATGTTGTCCCACTGATTGTGGTGTTCTATCACCAGGCTCCTCAGCAAGTCTCCCAGACTCTTGTTTATGACTTCTGTTTGTCCATCCGTCTGAGGATGATAAGATGAACTAAACGATAGGTTAGTTCCTAGCTTCTTCCATAGGTTCCTCTAAAATTTTCCTACAAAATTCGTATCCCTATCTGAAACTATGCTCCTTGGTAAGCCGTGAAGTCGAATGAATTCTTTAAAAAACAGGTTCGCAATGTGAGTTGCATCACTAGTTTTCTGACATGGAATGAAGTGTGCCATCTTGGAAAATCTATCCATCACCACAAAGATTGAATCAGAACCTCTTTGTGTTCTTGGCAACCCTAATATAAAATCCATGCTGATTACATCCTATGGTCTCTCAAGTGTGGGTAATGGTTGATAAAATCCTGCATTTTGTCTCTTTCCCTTCGAATGCTGACAAATTCTACATCTGTCCACAAATATTTTGACATTTTCTCGCATTCCCGGCCAAAAATATGACTCATTCAACTTTGCGAATGTTTTGTCATGACCAAAGTGTCCTGCTAATCCTCCACTGTGTTTCTCCTTTAGTAAGTTCTTCCTCATGGAGCATTTTGGAATACAAAGCTGATTGCCCTTAAACAACAATCCTTCCTAGATCATGTATTTTGCCCATTTGCTTTTATCTCTGAGAACTAGATTCTCAGCTACTTCATACACCTCCTTAAAGTTTGGATCACCTACGTACATGTCTCTGAGATCATCAAAACCCAATGTTTTGACCTTGAACTCCTGCAACAACAAACACTTCCTGCTCAAAGCATCAACAACTTTGTTAGCAGTACCAGAAATATGTTTAATCACAAAAGTGAAATTTTGCATATATTCAACCCATTTTACATGTCTCTGATTCAATTTTTCCTATTGAGTCACAAACTGCAGTGCATGATTATCACTGTATAGGACAAACTCCTTGGGAATCAAATAATGCCTCCATTTCTTCAATGCCTGTATAATAGCATAAAACTCTTTATCATAAGTGGAGTATTTCACTTTCACTTCATTCAGCTTCTCGCTGAAATACGATATCGGCCTGTCTTTTTGGCTTAAGACTGCCCTGATTGCAAATCCACTTGCATTGCATTTCACTTGAAATGTCTTTTGGAAATCCGGCAACACCAGAATTGGTTGTTCCGTAATCTTCCTCTTGAACAGATTAAAACTCTTCTCAACCTCTTTCGTCCAGTGAAAAGATTTATGTCTTTTCTTCACTGTGTCCATCATCGGTGCACTAATTCCACTGAAATTTCTGATGAACTTCCGGTAGAAAATAGCTAATCCGTGAAAACTTCTCACCTCAAATATGTTCTTCGGTGATGGCCAATTCTTGATCACCTCCACCTTATCTGGATCCATCCTCAATTTATCTGTAGAAATAACAAAACCCAAATAGATGAGTTCTGTCTTCATGAGTGAGGATTTCTTCATATTTATCAATAGCTTCTCCTGCTATAATCTCTTCATCACAATAGCCAAGTGTTTCAGATGCTCTGTCTTTGTTTTACTGAAAATCAATATGTCATCCAGATACACGATGACAAATTTCCTGATGAAATCCCTCAGGACTTCGTTCATCAACCTCATAAAGGTACTTAACGCATTTGTTAAGCCAAAAGGCATAACAATCCATTCATACAACCCTTCGTTGGTTTTGAGGGCTGTTTTCCATTCATCACCTTCCCTCATACGAATCTGGTGATATTCATTTTTTAGATCAATCTTCGAAAAAAAATTTGCTCCACTTAAACAATCCATCAGATCATCCATCCTTGGCAATGGAAATCTGTACCTGATGGTTATCTTGTTAATTGCTCTTGAATCAGTACACATCCTCCAACCTCCGTCTCTCTTTGGGTTGAGTACTGTCGGAACAACACACAGACTCAAGCTTTGCCTAACCAACCCTTTGTCCAACAAATCCTGGACTTGTCTTTTGACCTCTTCATTCTCTTGCGGCATCAGTCTGTACGTGGCTTTATTTGGAAAACTGGCTCTAGGTATGAGATCAATATGATGGCTCACACTTCGGATTGGTGGTAATGAACGAGGTAGTTCATCCACTGCTATGTCAATGAACTCTTTCAGTAGTTCCTGAACTTCTTCTGATAAATCATCCACCCTTGTGCTGGTCAAAACAATTCTAGGCTTCCTGACCACAAAGAATTGTGGATCCTCCTTTTTCTTAACCTCTGTAAGAAGTTCCTTTCCACTCATGAGAAGTACAGTGTTGCTCACTTCCGATTTCACCTCCTTATCCTTGATTGGAAGTAACATATGAGTTCTCCCATTCTTCTCTAAGGTGTATGTATTCATCCTCCCATCATGAATCACATTCCTATCATATTGACATGGTCTACCCAGCAATAGATGACAAACATCCATAGGAATGACATCACATAATATCTTATCATTATATCCTCCTATCTTAAATTCAACTAAACATTGTTTAGTGACATTTACTTGATGTCCCTTTTGTAGCCATGAAACTCTATATGGACTCGGATGTTCAATCGTCTCCAGCTCCAGCTTTTCTACCATCTCCGTTGAAACGAGGTTATCCGTGCTACCACTGTCCACAATGACCTTGCATACCCTGTCCTTGGTTTTGCAAGTCCAAAAAAGACTATTTCTTTGCACTGAATTCTCCACCTCCTTCTCTGGCGTTAAGAGAACCTTTCGCATCATCAACGATCTTCTGCCTTTAGCATCTTCCGCCTTCACATCTCATCTCTGTGCTTCGGCGATGTGAGTCTCTCCACTCTCTTTCTTTTTATCTGGACATTCATAAGACTTGTGTCCATTCTTTCCACACGTGAAGCACTTTATCAGTCCACCTCTACCTTTTCCTCTACCTCTAGTACGAGGAAAAGTATTATTATCGGCATATTATCCTCTTTGTTAGGTATGCTTCCCTCTCTGTTCAACATATTGTCCTTGCTGTGAGGTTCCCCCTCTTTCAGTTCGAGTTTGAGGTTTCTTCCAGTCCTCCTTGGGCTTCTGATATTTATCCCGGACAACTAATTTGCCTCTGGGATGACTTCTGCCTCAACCTCTTTGACCCTGCTTTCGGCTCAGCTTCTCTTCCGATTTTAGATCCATATGATATGAATCTTCCACCATTCGGATGGTCAACATACTCGTCTCATCCTGAATCTCATATCTCAGGCCATTCATATACCTGGCTACTTTTTCATCATTGCTTTCACGATGACCTACTCTGATATTCAACCTGTAAAATTCTTCAGTATATTCCTTCACTGACATCAGCTTCTGTCTCAGGTTTTGCATTCTCCTGAACAGAGTAATCTGGTAATCCCCGGGGATGAATTTTTCTTTCATCTTTGTAATCATTCTGTCCCAGCTCTTAATTTTCTACTTGCCTTGGCAACGCCTATTCGCTTGTAGTTCATCCCACCACAATGCTGCATGTCCTTTTAATCTCGTGACAACATGCTTGACCTTCTTGTTCTCTTTGACATCTTCATAGTCGAAGTAGGTGTCTAGAGCTCTAATCCAGTCTAGAAGCTCTTCTACATCTAGATTTCCCTCATAAACTGGAATGTCCATCTTCGCCTTTGCACCCATTCTTGCAACAGCTTTAAG
>SNQJ01S0003865.1:808144-822783 GCA_010110895.2 Picea sitchensis
ACATCAGCTGTGCATTTTTGTCTTATCTCGACGTCCACAAGTCTGGCGCGTATGTTATGCATATCTCTTTCTACTTTTGGATTGTGCACATGTCTACCCCTTCCTCTGGACGTCTCCCTTTCCTCCTCTGGATCGGGTGATTGTCTATCTCTTCTCCTTGGCGGCATGGTGAATCTTTCTTTTCCCTGCTACAGAAAGCAAAGAAGCTTTTCCTAAGCTCTGATACCAACCTAACGCAACCGCACCCTTTGCCTCGGCAAAGGCCTCTACGTTGACCTCCCGGTCTTAAGGATCGTTCAAAGTTCACCCTCGATCCAGAGTGGCTCCTTCAATTCTCCCCTAGAATCTATATTGGGATTGAATCACAGGTCATTTCTGCTCCTCGCAACCTATAGGCCTGATTGTTGTTCTCTTCTTTGACAAAAGAATGGAGTTTCAGGTTTTGGGGTTTTTGAAATCCTGATGTCACAAACCTTTGCTTTCCCGATTTCCCGATCTCCAATATCCCGATAGGCTCCAACTTTAGCTAGCCCTCTGGGTTAGACTCATACTCCACGCGACCTTGCTTTATATTACCACAATCAAACCTCTTTTAGGATTCGGGGCTTCGAATGTCGAAGTGTATTAGACTTCTTGTCCATGGGATCCCCGATATCCCGATTTCCCGATGGATGAATTTTCCTTTTGGGAAATTTCCTGAATACTTCGATCTCCACCATGCATCCTCCTATGATGGACGGTCCTGATTTCTTCTCGGGACTTCGCGATTTTAAATGTTCCAGACGTCTCGTCTTCAGGATCCGCAAAATGTCGAACCTCGGTATACCGATGGACTTTCCTATCAGGATTTTTTTCAATGGTCCTAATTGTTGCCACACGTCCCCTCAAGATGGACAGTTCTGATTTACTCTCGGGATTTCGAGACTTCAAATCCCGAAGTGTCCCGACATCCTGTTCTCAGAACTCCTGGAGTGCCTATGGACTTCCGATCTCCACCACGTGTCCCCACAAATGGATGGTCCTGATTAAATCTTGGGATTTCGAGACATTCGATGCCCCGATGACACAATTTCTCTGTCAACTCAAAACCCCGGTAGCCGAAATTCCGACGGGTGCTCGATTATCGCCATGTATATTCTCAAGATGGACGACTCATATTTATTCCAGGATTTTCACTATGAAAATTCTCGACCTCCTGTCATCTTGATTCCTGATTCCATGAACACCGAAATCCCGATGGCCACGCCTCTCGTCGGGACTTTCCTCCTCCCGTTCACGAAGCTTAAACCTCATGCAACTCTTGGCCGATCCAACGGCTGACGGGTATCTATGTGAAGATTCGATGGTCCACAGCCTCCTGAGCTTACACCTTGGAAACCCGTTGTAACCTCTTCACTCCTTTGTCAGATCGGATGGCTGACGGGATTTCCTCAATCCTTTACAATGGATTCTGACCATCTGTTTCTTCCCCCTGACGGTTCCTGCAAATGAACCAAGTGTTCCTCCACAAACTTGTCTGCCTACGACACAAACTTACGACGCCTTCTTAATACTTCTAGTCACAACTTCCCTGCGCTCTCCTTCAACGGTTTAGAAGGCCTTATCCTCCCTGAGCTTTCTCATGACTCTGAGTCTTAGAGAAGACTCTTGTGCGCACTCCTTGTGGAAATCTTCAGACACTTCCAAGAGTTGAATTCCCTTCGACCCTACGTACACCTGCAACAACAGTCCTTCAACACTTTGCTCAAGTTCACTACTCTGAGACCTTCCTCGGCCTGTGTACTCCTTACACGGCTTCTGTGCCCAACTGCACTCTGAGGAAATGATAAAAATCACTATCTCTTCTGAGCTTTCAAAGACGAACCTTCTGAACCTGTTGTCAACGCACTCCTTGCGGACAATTCAACTGCACTCTTTGCAGGAACTCTTGCTCAAGTAGAGAAACAGTTGAAACTCATTCCACTACCCTTTCCTCTCAGATTTCAAACATTCAACAAGAAATCATTCATACATAGCATAAAATCAATTGCATGACAGAAAAAGTAAAACATTCATGAGCATAACAGTTAAAGATGCATACACAGAGAATATATGAGCACCATGAATCTGAATCACAGTTTCTTTGTATTAATTTAGAACTTCTGTACATGGAGTCTACTACTTAGATATTTGCTTCTCTTCTATGGTCTTCTCCAATAATGTTACAATACACAATGAGGGTGTCTATATCTTTTTTCCCTCCACTCCTAAAACTGTCAATTCTCAGAATTCAAAGCTACCTACTTAACATAAATGCCTTCTACCTACTATGGACGAGAGCTGATCGCTCAAGGTCCTTTACAATATGTAAGTACGCCTCTCCTTACCTATCACATTTAAGTTTGGTTCATCCAATCTTCAAAAGTTTTTAAACAATTTATCATGTGCTCAAAAAGTTTTTTTCTTGCCCCACGCTCGCTTGACATTGATGATGCTCCTGCATCACTGCGTATTATCCTTCTTCCCTTTCTGGGTCCTCGTCTTTTCTGTGCGTTCGTTTGTTTGTGTTGTTTTTTTTCTGTCCCCTCCTTCATTTCTTGGGCACTTGGACTTCCTAAGGCTTTGTTTCTCCCTGCCCTGCCTCTTCTTCTACTTTCCTTTCTGACAAGTCTTGGGTAAGGACTGGAATTTTCCATTCATGTTCCCAGTCTTTGATCACCATGTTGATGTCTCCCTCTATGATACATTAGCACATTTGTAGCCACTTCTTATCGGGATCCTTGCACGCTTGTATCCACATCGCATGTCAAGTGTCCTTGAATTTGATGATCCCCCATACCACGCGACAACCTCTAGTGTTATTCTCCACATGTTGTTTATGGCCTCCTGCAAATCACATAGGTATCCTTCAGATATGAACCCATTCATCCTTTTGTGCCTCACATTCGACGTGGATTTCAACAATAAGTATATTGCTCCCTGATTTGGCTTGGGCCTGGTACAAAAATTTACATATCTTGGTTCCCTCCATCCCATAAAGGTTATTAACATAATCAACCATGAATAATGAAACTTTGTTCCTAGATCCTGCACATCCTTGTATTCATCCAAGAACATGTCCAAGAGATACGGTGCCCAACTCACTGTGGTTCCCTCGGCGCATTGGGCTGCAACTGCGACAACCCCAGCCGGAACTTCTTCACTGCGGCATTTTCTTAATAGATTACAGGCTAAGATTTTTGTGCCCATTTGTGTTGCAACATCATTGATCCTCTTGATGATGATGCCTTCTGTGCCCTTGTCAGTATCGTACTTCTTCATCATCTCTTCCACTAGTTATTTCTTCCTGGCTTTGTCATCAAGAAACTTCGCGGGATCCATGCCCTGGGATGGAAACCCTATTATGTTCACAATAAGATATACGTCTATTGAGATGATATTGTCCAACCATGTGTCCCTACCATGTGTGACTGCTAACAGTTTTTTGATGCACCCGCTTGTGTACTGATCTCTACTAAAGTGTGGTAGGTTTAACAGACCTAAAATCCATGTTTTATCCAACCCTATTGCCCATCGGAGTGGCTGATCCATCAGTTCCCCAACCGGATTTATGCCCACAGTCTCTAAGTATACTCTCTTTGCAAATTCTGGAAACTTGTCTGGGTCTGCTACATCGTAGTATGAGTATTTTAGCTTGTCAATTTGCCCTAGCAAGCCTAATTCCACTCCTACCCCATCTGGTATACGTGGTAGAACGAGGGTTGCGACAGGTTGCTTGCGAGGTGACCTAGGTACCTAATGCTTGTCTTTCTTTGGCGGTGACTGTGTGGTGGGTGGTCGACTATCCTTGTATAGCTTCAACCGGCTCCCATTGATCATCCATCTGATTTCTGCACCTGACAAGTCTCTCAACTGTACAACTCCTCCATCTGTGACAGATTTGACTTTGTACGATCCTATCCAGTGCATTCTTAGCTTTCCTGGGTGCTGAAGTGATTTGTTGTCATACATCAATACTAGATCTCCTTCCTTGAAAGTTTTCTTCTTGATGTGTCTATCATGCCAAGCTTTGTCCCTTTCTTTTTGAACTTGTTGGTGGAACCCTGCTAAGATCTGATCCTCCTCCATGGTCATCAACTGATTTAGTCTCTCTTGTACTACACCTCATTCTGTCATATGTGTAATTTCTGCTACGCACAAGCTTGGTACTAAAAATTCTAATGGCACCATTGGTTCTTGGCCATAGACCAATTTAAATGGCGTATTCCTTGTCAAATTTTTGCACGTAGTACTATAGGCCCATAATAATATTGGTACTTTGAGGTCCCAGTCGTCTCTGTTGATGTTACAGATCTTTGTTAGTGCATTCTCAAGGATTTTGTTAAATGCTTCCACTGTGCCATTTTCATGTGGGTGATATGGTGGCTCTTCTGATGATAGACTTCAAACTCTTCAGTCATACCACTGATGGTTCTGTTTATGAAGTGTGTGCCTTGGTCGCTCATAAAAAATCTTGGGCACCCAAATCAAGTGATTACTTGTTCAAATAGGAAGTGTGATGTTGTTTCTTCACTGCAATCCTTCACTGGTGTGGCTTCCGCCCATCTTGTTAGGTACTCTGTCGTGGTGATAATGTACCTAGCTCATGTTCTTTTTGTTGGTGGGTTGGTTGGTCCCAAAAAGTCTATTTCTCACTTATCGAATGCCTACAATGTTACTTGTGGTCGTAATGGCATCTTGTCCCTTCTGTTGGGTTTACCTACCCTTTGAAAGACATTGCATCTTTGTCAGTACTCCTTTGAGTCTCTGTGAATCATCGACCACCATAGTCCCATGCACAATACCTTCTGCGCAGTATCTTTGCATGCATAATTCCCTCCTGCCATTCCCTCATGGGATTATGCTAAAACTCTTGGTCTTTCTTTTTCTAACACATATCTTCGCAAGATGCTATCTGCACCCATTTTGTATAAGTGTCCTGCGATCATTTGATAGTATACAACCCGGACTACCAGGTTTTTCTTCTGTGTGGTGTTATGTTATTGCGGCAAAGTACCTGTGCTCGAGTACTAAATGATATCTGCAAAGTATTCATCAATGATCTGGACTAAGAATAACTATGCGTCTGGAAAGTTGTCTTCTAAGTCCGTAGCTTCTTCTCCATTTGTGACCCTTGATAGGTGGTCAGGTCCTGCATTCAATTTTCCTGGCTTGACTATTACTTCAAAGTCAAATTATTGAAATAGCACTAACCATCGACAGATTATCCCCCCCAACATTGGCTTGTTGACTAGGTATTTAAGGTCTGAGTGATCTGTGAACATCTTAAAGTGTTTTCCCAATAAGTAATGTCTTCACTTCTGCAGTGCATAGACCATAGCTAGGCCTTCCCTTTCTGTAGTGTTATAGTTCTATTATGATTTTGATAACTTTCTACTCGCAAATGCTATTGGGTGATCCAAGTCTCCCACTCATGGCTACACCAAGATAGCTCCAAGTGTTATGGATGATGCATCTACATGCACGTGGAATGTCTTCTCCCAGTCTGGAAATACTAATATTGGCGCGATGACCATCTTTTCCTTCAAGGTATCCAGACCGTATTGACACTCGTCATTCCACAGAAACTTTGTATCCTTTATTAACATCTTTTCCATTGGTGCAATAATCTACGCGTACCCTTAGATAAATTTCCGGTAGTATCCTATGTGTCCCAACGTCGCTCTTAGTTGAAGAACTATTTTTGGTGTTGGAAAGTTAACAATTACTTCAATCTTTGCAGGATCTACTAGTAAACCATGTTTTCATAATACGTGACCCAATAGTATCCCAAACGGTGTTTTGAATATGAATTCCTTTATGTTCAGTGATACCTGGCATTGCCTACATCTCTCTAACATCAGTCGTAAGACTTATACATTGTATTTCAACAAACTATAGAATTTCCAATCGTCTAGGTATACTTCTAGAAATTGGTGGATGAATTCTTTAAACACGATGATGACTACTCTGGAAAATATTGATGGTGCATTCTTCAATCCAAACGTCATGATTTTGTACTAGTAAGATCCCCATTCTGTCACAAACATGGTCTTATATCTGTCTTCCTATGCTATCTTAATTTGATGGTAGCATGAGAATCCATCAGTGAATGAGTAAGCTTCATGTCCACCTACATTTTCTAACACATCATCTGTGAAAGGTGTAGGGAATGGGACATGTAGGCATGCATCGGTCAACTTCCTCAAGTCGACGCATATCCTTATCCCTCCTTGTTTTTTGTCTTGTACTACCATCGAGCTTATCCATTCTGATTCTTCGACCGATTCTATGATTTCGGATTCGAGCATCCTGTCGATCTCAGCTTTGACTTTCTGCTTATATACTGGGTTCAATCTGTGTGGTCGCTGTCTAATTAGTCTCGCTTCAGGTCTGAGTGGTATCTTCATCTCTCCTAGCTCTCTTACTATACCCTTCATCTCTGTAAATTTTGTGGGAAACATGTCACTGTACTCACGTAGCAACTCTATTATGCTTTCTACTGTCTTCCCATCCTAGTAGTCTCCAATGCTATCCATTTTGGGATGCTCAATTGTTCCAATGTTGACTTTATTTACCTTGATCGGTGTGAAAATAACTTCTGATTCGATAGATGGTCCCTCCATGTCTCTTTCTCCTTCTTCTTCTTCGATTTGAATATCGTGCGGATCGTCTTCATCTGGTGCTTCCTCTTGTATATGGTAACATGAAAAAAGTTCCTTAACTGTCTGTTTATTCCATTGTTATTCTTTTGTTATGATCTCAACTTCTGGTCCCTTGATGAATATCACTCCTCTTATCTATTTAAGAGTTTCATCTATGTTGGGGTTTTCATGTTCGAATGAAAAAGTGACTGTAAAATTCTGTTGCAATGTCGTCTAGGTCGCAGTTCCTCTGCGCAATTCTTGGTCGGTATACCAGTTCGCTGGTATGCCCTCTAGAGTGTGTATGAAATGATGAGGCCATTCCTATGGGGGTGTCAATTTCCATAGCATTCTGCACTTCTCCAATTGTTCCTTTGGTTCCCCCTATCCATCGTACCTCTGCTTCTTGTTTTCTTTTTGTTCTGTGTTGAACCATATGTGCAGTAACTACTTGCATTGGTACCAATCTATGTTTGTCTCTTTTTGTGTGACCCACCATCTTGTAGGTGTGGCCTTGAGTGCTATATAAAGTGCTAACAATCTCCGATTCTATAAGACTTCATCTTCATACTGTGCCAAGAATGTTTCCAAATTTTTTATTCCATGGAAGCTGGGTGGTTCCCTTATCTCTTTGCCTACCCATCTTACTGTGTGGTCTATTCGTGCACATATTCTTGTGGAAACTTCGTGTAGCCTTTGTTGCTAGTTTATTAGACCGATATCTGAGTCTGTTGGACATGAAGTAATGCTCTACCAAATGAGTATCCCATATGTAGTTGGGTTTATGTAATCCTCATCACGCGTAGTTGTTCTATACAACTGGCTGATTTCCTCTAAGTCTAAGAATGTAGGTTCTATGAACCTTTCCCCTTTTGATGGGTATAATGGAATGATGACCCTGTATTCCCTTGATTCAAATGTCATTTTTCTTGTCTTCAAGTTGGTTATGGCCTGGTTGTCAAACACCCAGTCCAAATCAAGCAACGCTGGGTAAGGTGTTGTGCCGTCCACTATTTCACTGAATTCAAAGTCCTCTTTAAAGCGCACTCCATCAAGGTCTACTGTTACTCCTTTCAGTCTACCGATTGGTAGGACTCTGTGTTGGTTTGCTAGTTTCAATTGGACAGGTGAATATCCTAACGTGGGCTATCCCATGAATTTCCATGTCTTCTTTGGTAATACATTAACTTCAGATCCTAGATCCAGTATGATATCTCCCATGTTGAAATCTCCTATATTAGCATTCAGTCCGAACTCCCTACTCGTTCTTCTTCTTTTATGTAGTTGATTGACTGTCTTCTATTCTTGGTTTCCTTCCATCTTGATGCTACATTTTTCTAATATGTTTTGCAATATTTTCACAGATCATGGATCATTTAATACTTTTACACATGATTGCAAAAGGCGTTTGATTGTACTTACTTGTCGCATGGGTTTCATTTCGTTGGTATGATCCAATAATGGAGACATCTCGTACTCTGATGCTTCCTTATTTTGTTGCACAGTTGAAGTCGACACCATGTCTTCTTCCTGAAATTATTTTCTCACTTGCGTAAATACCTCCTTCTCCTTTTGTGCGTCGAACTACTTCCTTGGTTCAGTGTTCTTTTTCACCCGCTGATTTTGTGTTGGTTCTTGTCGGACTGCGTTGTTTCATGTTTTAGATCCTCTGCGGGTAACTATGTTGATGTTCCATCCTTCATCCCTTGCTTCAGCTGAAATCCACTGAACAATCTGGTTGTTCTGGTTCCTCTTTTCCTGGATCTTTACTAACAGTGTCGGACATTCCTCCGTATCATGGTCCGATGCATGACAATACATACACGTTGTTGGTGGAAGTAGACATTCTCTTACATAATGTCTTGGTTGTTGACAATTGTGACATACCACTAGTCCTCTACCTCGTCCAAAACCTCCTCTTTCTCGTCCTCCACCTCTGTAGCCTACTCGATCTCCTCTCGGCACGTTGTAATGAGGCGCCTCATTATACTGCGTAGTATTGTACTGAGGTCGTGTTGTGTTGTACTATAGTTGCTTGTTATTATATGGTTGTTGCGCAGCATTATACTGCTGTTGCGCAGTGTTGTATGGAGTTGGAACTTGATTAAACTATGGTGCAGCTTTCCCAGTCATCATTTCTGCCTGCACTCTATATGCATCTGATGTCCTTTCTCACATCAAATCCATAGTTCTACAATATTTTTCGTTGTGGACTTGCAAAAGTTGCAATATGAAATCTTTGGGATTGTCTGGTATTTCTGCATCATCATGCAGTGATAGGGATCATGACCATGTTTCTTACATTCTTCACACCACAATCTTCCTGTTGGTAACGGATTTGGCATTCTTTCCGCCATATACTGTGCGAATGTTGGACATTCATTCTTGTGGTGTCCTTCTGTCTTGCATGTAGTGCACCAAATGACTTCTTGTTTGTCCTTAATCTTATTCTGGTTTAGCTGGAACATTAATTTATTCAAATCCTCCTTCAGTTCTTCGATAGTTGGGTCCGTCTGTTGATGTTGGTTTTCTTCTAGTTGCAGGGCTGCCTGCAGAGCCTCTGCTTGTGTTTGAAAATTTTGTTTTCACAATGGATATTTTAAGTGTGGTGGCAATGAATTGAAAAACATGTGTCTATGTTGCATATCGGTCATGAGATATTTCAACTTTCCTTTTAGTTTTTTGAATCTTTGGTCAATCTCCCATACGAATTCTTCTGGTTTCTGTCTAATTTCGATCATCTCATTCATGTATTGATCCTCTGAACTCGGCTTCTGGAACTCATTAATCAGTAAATTATTAATGTTTGTCAGTGTCCTTCTCGTCCCAGGTGCATTATTTTCATCTAGACTCATGTACCAGTCTAATGTGTGGTCTCTTAGCATAATAGCTAAATGTGCGAGTTTAGTATCTTCATCAATGATTTGTTTTGCTTCCCATATCTTGGCACAAATGAACAGGTGTTTCTTAGGGTCTTCTGCTGCTTCTCCTCGAACTTCTGGTAACCTTATGGTGGGATCGTGTCCTTCCATTCTGAATGTTGAACTACTACCTCTGCGTGGTGTAGATACTTGACTAGTGTTGCCTAAACTGGATCCTCTAGTTTTCGTTCCTTGTGTGGATGTACTTCCTGATGTTTGATTTCTTCTGAACTCCATTGGTCTAAATGGAGGTGTTCTCTTTGGTATATTAGTCTCACATGGGTTTATGGGTTCCACACTGACATTAATATGGATAGGATTGTTTCCTTCTCTTCCTGCTCTTGGACCTCTTATCTTCCTCTCATATGTTCTGCACAGGATTTCCTCAATCTAATCTACAGCCTAGAGATCCTCTACCTCTTCCTAGTCACTCACCAAGCCTTCCCTCGAGGCTACAACTCTCTTCTTGGTATTCACCTTATATTGGTAGGGTACTCCGCTACACGTCTTTCCAGTTGTCACCATGATATTATTGATCTAGTCGTCATCCATCATGATTGGGTCCAAGGGTTACTCATCCTTTCCCTTATCCTTTCTTCCTTCCATTTCTCCTCTTTCTGTCAATTCTTCCCCCCTTCCCCCATGCACGCAGGGAAGTTTAGCTTCCTGACTCCATTGTCATTATACCTTTGTTATATAGAATTATCTTAATAGAAGTATACAATGATCGAATGTACCTTCCTTGAGGTCTGCATAAAATCTCTTACTCCGTTGCACTGTACGACTTCGTTGTATCTAGTGAAAACTCTATTATAAAGCCTACCACAATACTGTGAAGCCAAAAGCCTACTGCGTGGGTGAATTTGTTGTTCACCTGCTGTAACTGCTCAATATGTACTAGGGTCCACTCTAACTATTGGATCCAGTTCGTTGTATGGTTATCCTTCAACCTTAGCATCCACTCCTGCAATAGATGTGGAAAATCGTAGAAAAAGACTTCATGCAAATCAGTAAACACGTATTTCTCAAGATATTTATGGGGTGTTATTCTAGGGTTTCTGGTGTCTTTCTGTGAAAACTCCATCTCTTTGGTTCTTAGCCAGGTTTCAATCTCTACTTTTGTGAGATTCCACGGTCTCAACATCCCCTTCTAATGGCTCATTGCTTTCTTCTTTTCTTCACTCTTTTCTTTCTCAACCTATCTCATCTACTCAATCCTCTCCTGTTCCTACCAACGAAAACATAACCATTTGTTGGTTACTATTATTATACTATTCTTTTCGAGTTCGTATTGACCCAGGGTTCATGTCTTTCGGGTTTCCAAAAAAACCTCTAAAACTATTAGCCCTCCTGGTAAACCAGAAGGCAACACAACGCACAGAATGCGCCACGCAGTCTCACCCAAGATAACTTTAATGGGTGGATACAATACTCATGTGTTTACATCCTAGGATTGAGTGCGATATATGAGAGATATATATTGAACCACTATTGTAACTTGTAAACCCAATATACTATCAAATGCAAATAAACAGGAAATATAACAACTCATTCATTCAGTGTAACAGTATTTACTTAAAATAAATAAATACACATATGCATTCAATATCATAACATAGATCTTACCGTGGTTCACTCCCTCCTGGGATACATCCACAAAGATTTGGCTCTCATCTCTTTTATTATAGTCGTTTTGTCACTACAACGTCACGTGCTTACAACTCTCCCCAATTGGGTAAGATCTATATGAGGCAGACTAGATCACACCAAGATCCTCAGCCTGCGATCTAACCCTCCTCCATCCTCTCTAGCTCAACAACTTACAAAAATAGATCATATAGCAAAAATATTACATATCACAACAATTCATAGATAACTAGCTAAACCTGATAATATTATGAACCGAACCCCCTATGATACCTCGGTATCTATATTTATATGTTTTTGGCTCCTCAACCATTACAATGCACTGCAAAAACCCTAACCCTAACGTCGTTAGGAATTCCCTGCATGTGCGCGTGCTATTCTTCCTTTCAGCTGTTGTTTTCCTCGTGCATGCTTTCTTTCCCAAAATCATCTTTCTTTTCGCTTTGGCCTGCCTCCAAAAAAACCCATTTTATTATATATGAATAAGTGACCCATAGTCATACAAAAAGGGACAACATAAAGGTCAAGAACAATAATCAAATTACAACCAATTTGTAATTGTACTCTTATTGGTAACATGTCCTCATGCAATTGAGACAATACATTGAGTACATTAAACAAAATCCCCGATTTTCAGAGAAAAATAATCCAAAACATACAACTTCCAGTAACATTCTATATTGATTTTCATTCATTAGTTGAATTGTAGACATTGCTCGAGCTATGTGCATGACTCATTTCTTCATCATTTATAGGTGATATTGTACTTTGGTTTTTTAACATAATTTTTTCTTGATCAACTTGTTTTTTATGTTCTTCCCCTTCTTCTTCCATCTACAAACATAAAAATAAACTATAATAAGTACATCTACATTTATATATATAATAAACTATATATGATTGCCTAAATAAAAAAACATACTTTAGCACCAAGTATTTACATTCTTTCGAAGCCATGATTCACAAATTCTCTCAAAATATCCTCTGGTGTCTACATTCCATACTTTGTTTCCTACATATTTAATACGACATGACAAAGCATCGTTGATATAATCAATACAAAGTTTTCTTTTTTTTTCATTAATTACACCGAAAGGCGTACACCTATTGACAATGGGCAGATTTAATAGGGGTTTAGTGCTTAATTTTCTATGGACATGATTAAATATGGCTGGAATATTCTTAGTAGTCACACAAAATAAATGGTTGTGATTTCAATCATTAACTTCCTAGCTATTATAAAGACATCAGTTTATGTGTTTACTTTTTTACATTTACCTAATCATATTTAAAAATTACTTTGATAGCTAACTGATTGCCACGTAAGTGATTAACAAAAATTAAAATATTAACACCAGATAAATGAAGGGCAACTGTTTATTTGTTAATCAATAATAAAATTTAATATATTCTTTTAAGGATTCGTTTCATCTTATCAACCTTTCGGCGTTCACCAACAACTAATATTTAGCTGTTGTGCTAGTTATAAAACAAGGGAAGTTAAAGAACATAGCTACTTACAAATTGTTTAATTAAACTTTCATTCTTCAACATATACTCACAACCCATACTTAACCCAATGTTTATCAATTCATGGGTTGGCTCCTCTTTGCATGTTTGCACCTAATACAAGATATCCATGGAGAAATGTAAATTAATTATTTAAATATAAAGATCAGAACAAACATGAAATCTTAAGAAAGGTTGACATTGTAAATACTCACAAAGTTTGTGATGAATCCTTTTATTCCTCATTGTCCCTTCTTATGTGATGAATGGATTCTATTTTTTTTTCTTTTCTGCAACAAAATGATTGAAAATTAGTATTTCATGTGATACTTAAATTCTATGTACATAAAAGAATAAATAAATGATTACATACTTCTAATGCACATTGTAGTTGGTATGGCTCATCTTGCGACAAAATCATGTTCATTTCTTTTAACATATTCTTCTACTTTTTTTTGAAAATCCCCACTGACATGTCTTGGGTTTTCCCTTGTTTGTCCCTTGGAAATTTCAAAATCTCCCTGAAAAAAAAATAAAAAAAAAATAAAATTATTATTTAAAAACAAATAAGATCTTAATGCATATATTAATAGTGTCGTTGCAAAATTGAAAATGTTTTTACAAAGTGATGTATTCAAATAGTGATTTATGAATTAACAAAAGAACAACTTCTTATGTACTATTTATTACATATCATAGAGCCATGAACAAATTTAAGAAATAACGATTTCCATATAAAAACAATCATTTTTCCATTTAAAACTCAACGACGTGCTTTGTAAACAATGCACATCAGTGTGTATGTAAGTAAAATGTGCACCACCAACCACGAAAATGTTTTTTTAATAATATTTTGAATTGAAATAAAACAATGTTGTTTACAAACAAATATGTGTCGGTGCGCTGGCTGTGTATAGAAAGCATTGATCATCACGAAGGCATTTAAAAAAAAATCATAGCGACATGACAGTTTGTGATCCAATGCAATGAGTGGTTTCATTGCAACGAATATGAAATTCCCATATATAAATAACTAGACCTTATAAAGAAATTGAGCTTAAAAAAATTCTTCTTGTGAAATATAGAAGAAGAAAGTAAAAGAACAGTCAGGAAATTAGGCCTTCCAATACTGAAGGTAACTATGAAACCCCTTTTTTGTTTGGGAATGCACTGCAAATTGTTTGAACCAAATAGGAGAATGATCAAGATAATTAATAGAATGAAAGCATATCCCTGAAATTTCTCCTCTGTTGATTTCTATGTGATCTACAATACTCCCCCTCGAATTTGTCTCTTAAAAAAAAATCTACCCACTTGGAAATATTTGTTGATAAATCTCCGTTTCACAAATATTCTCTCTAAAATTTGGTAAAAAATAAAGCAATGAATAGGTTTTTCCTTTATAAACATAAAAACTCAAATTCCCGCTCATTTTTCGTTGTATATTTCGGCACATTAATGATAAATGTGCGCATTATTTTTTTTTTCAAAAGTTTCATTTTCAATGTGCTATGCCATGAGTAGCGCACCGATGCAGTATGTGTACCACATCGATTTATTTTTGTAAAAGAGTTCAAAGTATTGATAGCAACCATGCATTATTTTTCTAACTTGCTTCAGTTGGTGCGCTATATAGTTCAAAACTTACCGGTGCGAAGTGTAATTAATAATATTTTTGGACGATGTGTAAGTAATAATGCACTGTAAGACAGTTAAATTTTCACAATGCAAATGCAAACATCTGTATTTAAAGTTTGCGAAGTTTTTTATTTGTGGAGAAAATAACAAAAGTCAAACTTTGGTGCTTATCTCAATTAAATGCCCCGGTGCATTTTGTTTATACATATGCATCAATTTGTATTTTAATGATAAAGCACACTGGAGGGGTAGAGAGAGACAG
>SNQJ01S0003865.1:822793-844711 GCA_010110895.2 Picea sitchensis
ATTTAATTCTTTTTTGACGGTCGGTTCGAGCTTAGGGTGCATTTTTCTTAATTTTTGTTGAAAGGGTAAGGTTTGGGGTTTCATAGGAATGACGTGTTGTATGATGTTAGGGTCGAAAGTTTTAAGGTCATCATACGTCCATGAAAAAACATCTTTAAATTCTTTAAACAATTTAACAAATGCGGATTTTTCTTGTTGAGAACACCCCACCCCTAAATTAATGCACTGTGGATTGTCATTAGTTCCCAAGTTTATTTTTTCATATGATAACGAGGAACTATTGGTTTTATAGTTGACCGATTTTTTGAATTTATCTTGAAGATCGTAAAATTTCTCTAATCTAACTACAGACTTAGAGATCGAATTTACCATGTCCGATGAAGATTCAGGAGTTCTCGGATCAGGTATTACCGTGAAGTCGCGCAAATTGTCGTCATGAGTGCATTCATCAATCATCGCGCCTTGAAAAGTTTCTTCCATATGTAGGAAGCTAATAATCTATTGATCATCGTCGAAGACTCTCCAATTCGTGATGTTGTCAGAAACGGATGGCCTGAACAACNATGCGTTCGGGGACAAGCCTTCTGCAGGAAAGAGTTTGGAAGCTACGTTAGCTAATAGATCAGCTTCAAAATTATTCAATCTAGGAATATAATTTATATTTAAAGCAGAAAATTTATTCATTAAATTCCATACCTCGGATTGGTAGCTTTTAAGATGCGGAGATAGACAGTGGATAGAATCTCTTACCTGTCTAACCACGATTTTAGAATCGCCAAAGACAATCAAGTTTTGAATGTTCATATCTAAATCTTTTCTGAGGCCCTGTAGTAAAGCCTCATATTTTGTTGTGTTATTAGTACATTCACATTCTAACCTACATCAAATCAAGGTTTTGTTACCTGAGGGATCAATAATAACGCAGCCTGCACCAGCTCCTTTCTTGGACTTTGACCTGTCAAAATAAAGAGACCAAATTTGATTTTTATCAGGTGTATGAGACCATTGTGTAGAAGCTTTTGGTTGCACATATGCTACAATCTCAGACTGTTGTTCTAGGTTGATGATAGATGAAGTCTCGGCCATAAAATTGTTGAAAAAGGTATCCATCCCTTGTATTTCGGGTGAATCAACAAAAGGTGTAAATGGTTCATTGGGATCATTCAAATCTGTGACCATGAACTTAAGGTAGCGTTCACGATTTACCTTGATTTTGTTGGGCTTTCTATTCTCTAGAATCCACAAGTGAGACCAATCTGTTGCGAAATAACCGTGTAGCTGCTTCGACCAGTCCCTGCTTAAAAACAGACCATACACTTCTGGAATATCCACAACAATAATATCAGTAACTTGATGAACTTTGGGGTTAGACGATAATCTTATAAGGACATTCCTTAATTCACATATGACTTTAACACTTGTTCGATCAAGTTGGATGATTTTTAAAGTGGATGGTTCAACTTCAGCGTTAATCTTCTGACATACAGACCATGGCATCACATTGGATGATGTTCCTGAGTCTACCATACAATTGTGCACGTTCCTATTAAAGATTTCAAAAGTTAACAAAAATGGAGGTACATTTCTACGAGTAGTAAGTGTGGAAGCTTGTGGTTTTTTACTCGCAGTCTCTAAGGCTAATTTACCTACATTTGTTACATTATTTACATGAAGGCTTCCTTTATCGTGATGATCAGGATTACTCTTAGCAGAAATATTCTGGGGAACTTTGTTTTGAACAACCTTATTACTTCTTGAATTACCGTTTTTGCTATTCTCTGCAATATTCTGTAACATTTTTTGTAGAAAAAATGGAAATTTTAGTAATTCATAGACAGAAATGTTAGCCCTTAACTTTTTAAGATCTTCAACTAAATCATAATCTAAGTTGGGGTTTACATGACTTTGTTTAGTCTCAGCTGGTTTAGATTGCTTCGGGGGCAAAGTCATAGTGTTTTCGGAAGAAGGTTTGTTTGTTGTCTTACTCCTAGTATTATAGGGATGTACTGTCTCAAAGTTAGCTTGAAAGATGCTATCTGAGAAGTGTCCAAAAATGTTCAGAGAAGATTATTCTTCTTGAATTGTTTCTTGTTCAACAGCCTCCTCAGGAATCTCAGGAGGCATCAAGTTATCCTGGGTTTCTAGAATTGTTTGAAGGGCGAATTGCAGACTTTCTAGATTTAAGCCCTCGGTATTTGGATTAGGTCTGTTGGTGGGAAAAGGCTTCTTGAACGGGGGTTTGTAAGGCCCTTTGCTCAAAGAATCTTCTTCGGTCGTCCTTTTCAAATCTATAACTTGATTTGACAGTTTTTTAACAACTTTAGTTAAGTTTTCTAAATCCGATCTTTCAGGTTGTGTTTTATTTTGAGCAGGTCTAGGGAGGATTTCGATCTTCTTTTTGGAAGAAGAACTAGTCTCTGTTTCGTTGCTAGTAGTGTCTTTTAAACTAAGGATGCCTTTTTCGATCTTGCTGGCCTCTTCTAAGGCCTCTAACAACATGGCTTTCTTAGATCGTTTTACCCAAATGGCTATACTTTGATGCAAGGCTTTAGTATAGTATGCTATGATAAGATTCTCGGTAGGCATCGAATCGGTAGGGATTCGGTTTTTAAGAGTTAAGAATCTTTGGTTAAAGTCTTTGATTTTCTCTTTTGGGTTCATTTTTAAACTAGAAAGCTCCATAACTAGAACTTCTGGAGACTTGTCGTCTCTGAACTTCTCAAGAAAGCAGGATTCGAACTTTTCCCAAGACACGATGGTATGGGGTTGCTGGGAAAAGTACCAGGTAGAGGCATTGCCCTCGAAAGTGTAGGTGAACAACCTACAGACTACATCTTCATGCTCGACATTACGGAGTCTAATGGCTAACATAAACTTTTTAATGTGATCTTTGTCGATCTATTTAGAGTCGGGGTCAAACTTGGGAAGCCACTTCTCTGGATGTTTGGGTAAGAGATGCTAAGGCCCAGGTATGGCTACTGCATCTTGGTCGAGCCAAGGTCTGGCAGGATTGTTCTGGTTGGACATTGGTGTAGGCGGTGTGGAAGGCTGAGAAGGGGAACTGCCTTCGTCAGAAGAGTCTTCTCTAGAAGAAGAAGGAGGTGATGGAGGTGGTGAGGGTGGTATTCCAGATCCTCCCACAGCAGGAGTGAGGATTGGATCTATGGGGTTCAAAGTAAGGTTAGTGCCTCCAAGATGCTCTCTGATGTCAAAAAAGTCTAAAGGTTGTTCCAAAGGTCGATTTGGTTGCCTCAAACGGGTGAAGGCACTATGAGTTCTTAAGAGGGATTGGCGGACAATCTCGTGTACGTCACCACCTGTAGGATTTGGGGTTGCTGGTTCAACTGTGATCCGTAGATCGTCATTTGATGTGGTTGTTGTTCGAGGGGGGATGTTGTCATTTGAATGACTTCTTGTCACTATAGGTGAGCGGTTGGGTGGTGGAGGAGTCTTACGACCGCCTCGTGCCATTAATAATTTTTAGGCCCTCCTTCTAGCGCCATTTGTTGACGGGCGAAAATGAACGCTCGCCAACTGGAAGAGTGGATCCGGTCCGGGGTTGTCTAAATAACCCAAGTTGTTTGGGATGATCCGCCCTGACGGGTTTAGCGGCTTCGTTGGCCGATCTAAGTCCTATGAAAACAAAAGAAAAACTAACTAAAGGAACTAATCTAAATGAAAACAACAATTTAAAGCAAACTAATAAACAAATAATAAATATATACAGTCTATTGTCTAATATTATACAACAATAATGAAATTATATGTTTGATTATCAACGAAATTAGATCTTAATCTACAAATGTACAATATTTACAGATTTCAGATTTTAAATGAAAACCTGCAAAAATCATTTGTAAATTGTCCTATGACAGCAAAACTATTTTTTTTTTTTTTTTAATAATTTTATGAGGAAGAAATAAAGTGGAAACTAACTAAGCTAAACAATAACAATCTGTACTATAAAACTAAACTATATATATATATACCCAAACTACTTAAATAACACAAATGAACTAACCTGTGATAACGCATTCCAATTTGTCCCGCACAAAGTATCTGATTCAGCTGTTCGATGGCAAGAAACCCGCACCAGACTTTTCACGAGATTCTTGTAAACAAGAAGCAGTAGTGCTCTTTGAATATAAGCAACAGGACAAACAAGACATAAAAAATGACAACAATCTTATAATTTACAAATTGTCGCAATTAGATAAATCCCTGTGCAAAAATTTGTATAGAAAATTTCAATTAACGAAGAAGATAAATATTTATTCATCAAATTGAAATAGAGTAATTGTTGTACTTAAAATAAGAGAAATCGAACATGGATAACACATAAACCAAGTCACATCATCCTACAAAGAATTACGATAGCTAAAGTAGTCGATAATTGATTGCAAACCGATATGAAGAAAACTTGAAATAAAAGTTTGATATATTGAAAGCTAAAGATGTTACAAGACATCAACTTTCATCCCAGTCTGTATCATAAATCCATATCTCTGGTTCTCCCAACAATCGATGATCCCTTATTACAAAAAATAACAAGTATTTAAAGACCACAGGGTAAAATATCCATGTGGGAATTATCAAACACAGTTTACAAAAAATATGGGAATAATCTCCCAAGTCTCTATTCCTGACTAACGCTAACAACCTATATCACAAAAGTATCTCCTAAACTGCCACAGCATATCCAATTGGTCATTGAAATCCGTATACACCTGAAAGTGGACCAGAATAGACAGGTTTAGATGACATTTTATTTGTAAAACTAACAAAAATCTAAATTTTAAGACTAGCTACAGAATCTCACGATTCTGTAGCTGGTCTAATTTGAAAATAGAATCGTTTTAAATCCATCCAAAACTAATGGAAATATATTTGAATTATTAAACCAAATATTTAATCATTAAATCAACAGAAAACAAATCGCTCATGCCAGAAGTGACCAAATCTTTATGCCAATTTGAAACAGACAAAAATCGTTTTTAACCGAATAATAACAAAGATACATGCAATCTATTCAACACTTGTTATTACCAATTCGGAGCAGACAGAATCGTTTAGATAATTCGAAACCAATGAAATCACTTTCATGAATGAATTTCAATCGACACAAACTGTAACCAATCAAACAAATCATTCATATTCATTTAATACAAACACAATATTTTATGTCGACTCAGAAATTAACAAAATCGTTTTAAATCCAAATCAGAGTTGTTTTTTTTCGAATCAATAGATTACATTGTATTTATCGAATCAATCTCTGATATTGATGCATTGCATACATAAAATACCATGCTAATTCAAGCACACAGAATCGTCTCTAAAAACAAGCCAACAGAACTGAATCATATTAACTCGACAACAATTCAATCGTTTATACTAATCTGAGAACCATAAAATCACATTAACCAAATCATAGCCAAATTCAATTCCATCAAAACAAATTGATGCAATCAAAATAGTCGATGTTAACAAAAAACAAAATCTTCTGTGGTAATTCAAAGATAGCAGAATCATTTCGAATCTATTAAAACAAAAAGAATCAATCAAAGGCAAACCCAATCTTCAACGACTATGCTAATTGAGGGCACACAACATCGTTTCAGAATCAAACCAAAATAAATGAATCGAACTAACCCATGACCGACACAATCTTTATGCTAATGAAAAATAGTATTAGTCAAAACATAGTTGTGTCCAAATTTAGCAGCCAAAACTCTAGTACAGATCGAATGCAATCACAATCCAAAATGATAATATCCATCCAAAATGACACAGAATTGCTTCTTGAGTCTATTCGAACAGAACTAAACGAAAGCAAATATCAATCGACTACACTAATTCTAACTAACTGATAAAATGAAATCGTTGTTAAAATACATACCTAAGTTGTAGGGAATGACTTGGTCAAGATAACCTCGAGTTGACAAAGGCTGTAGCAGCCTCTACGTTTCTGAAAACAATCGAACCGGTGGTCTTTTGTTTTTTCTCGTTGGCTTGTAACCTGTCGTTCTCCTTTGACAACACTGTCACTCGTTCCTCTAATGATCTGATCTTAGATTGCAATAGGGGAACGTCGGTGTAATAGCTTTCAAGCCAAGAATTACATTGAATACACGACAGTTGATCGGGCTTTGGCATAACAAGCGAGGATTCTTTCAAGTCACCAGGGGTTTGATTGTGAAGCTTAATTCCGGGGAATTTAGGATCATTTTTTAGACACGGAGGTAAGTTAGAAACATAGTCGTAGGGTTCCTTAGAGCAGAGGCCCTGAGAATAGGGGTATTCCTCGGCTAGGAAACGCTCGATCTCCGAGTCTGAATCCTCACTCAAGACGATGGGATTTTGGTCGACATTATGTTTAGGCTTGTTCCGGGCAAATCTCGATATCAATTGAGCATTTTTCTTGCCCTTACTGTTGATAGCAGTATCACCCTTGACTTTCTTCCTTCCAGGTCTTTTGACGGCCTTAATATCGTCCTTAGCACACGAGTTGGCCATTGCATCAAGTAGACCAAGATTGGGGCAATCCGAGGGTTTGGCAGGGGGTAGAAGGATGTGAAGTGGCACGGCTGGTCCAACCAGAGTTTCAGTCACCACAACCTTATCCACTTGGACAGACTCGGGAGTGGCAAAGCCATTCCTTGATAGGAAGGCTTGCCAACAATATCCACTAAGGCTCAAATGGTGGACGATAATGAGCTTGATCAAGCAGTGATGGAAAAGGATGCTATCAGCCTTCTCATGCTTAAAACGTTTGGACATCTTGTAAAGGCTGCATAGGAGATAATGTGGCATGTTTAGGGGATAGCCTATAAAATTCATCAGTAACCAAAGGTGATACAGAAATACCAAGCCATAACGACCTTCGCAGGTCAAAAACTGCTTAACGATTGCCAAAATATCGTGCCACCTGGTTTTCAGGGTAGAGAGAGGCATACCTCTATCGTAGCTGACAATCTTTATTGATGTGAATATGAGTGGCCACGACACCTCATCGACTTTAGAGTTTTTAAACCATCTTTGCCCTGTAACTGGTAGTCCTGTAGCTGAGCTTATGAATTCCTCATTTAGCTCGAGCTGTATGTGACTGACCTTAGCCCTGCATCCGTCAAAGGTAAGAGCAGACTGTTTTGCTACCGAGAGGTTAAAACCCTCAAATCTCTGGATAAATATCAGCCAACCACTATTTTCCAAATCTTCACGAGCATTGTCAAACAACAAGAGTGTTTGTCTTCCATTAGGCTCTACGCGCACCACAGGTGCCATAGACAAGCGCACACAGTGAGCTGGGAAAACGCGCAAGGGTTTGAACAGGGTAAACGCAGGGTCGGATAGCTCATAGACTTCCCGAAACTACCAGAGGTAACCTGGGATAGGAGGGAGGCATTAATGCCCGAATGTGCAAGGGTGGTGGAGCTAGATCAACCCATGCAAAACAGTCATATCCATATGTACAACCGACGGCGCATATAGTGAATCACTATTGTAATGTGTTAAAAGTAGCGGCATTCAAACAATTAATGAAAACTATGATGAGTCGGCCCAACTATTAGCACAAACCATAGTGTTTGCATGGTTTTTAAAAAAAAATCAAAACAATGTTTCAAAATCAGTACCAAGGGTTCGATCATAACAAGCATGTGTTGTATGAAACCATTGTATTAAGGGTCTAATCACCACGTTAATATGTTGATATGAAACCAATGCGGCAAGGAATTCGATGAAAGACTATAGAACATCAAACCACCAATGTATTGAGGACTCAATGACAGTCATTATAATATCATCACTAAAAAATGAAATCATATTCACAACAAAAGAATGCCAAATGAGTAAAGATCTTAATGTCTTGCCAACTATGCGATTAAAATTAAATGGGAAATGCAATGAACACATAGACAAGAGTGACCATAATCATCCAGTGACGATTTTAATGTGACTTCGAAATCCAAGTTTTCACACTTGCAGTCGTGAAAACGAGAACAAAGACAGGTGTGCAAATGCGCGAAATAATAGTGTTGTTTTATTCAAAGTTTACAATGAAAACCAAGGGTTCCAAAACACTTGTGTAGGCAGCTTATAAGGATAGGATAAAAATGCGAAATGGCTGCCAACATCATGCCTAGAATTTCTATCTATCAAATTCTTATCACATTCAGGGATGATTTAAGGATGGAAATTTATTTTAAAATGTACAAACCTTGGAGAATATTACTACTCCTTCATATGCCAACTATAAAATGTTTGGCGATATTTTTGTAAAAATATTCAAATTTATAAGTATTTAATATAGTTTGTATAAAATTTTGGCGATTTTTAAGGTAAAATAATTTTATCCTTTAGAATTTGGGCGAATAATTTTTAGAATAACGAATCTTTTTTGGGGAAAGCCCTTGGAAAATTATCCCATGAGAGAAATTTAGCCCCTAAAATCATCACTGATCACATTTGTGGTCTAAAAGAAGATTTGTTATCTATAATATTAACTTTCTCCTTTCCCATATACTTTTATTTGAATACCACTTAACCGTTTAACTTATTCAAGATAATTTTCATCTATCATGTCACATCCCCACATTGTTCCTTGTGATTGTGCACCTCTTGACAGTTTGTGGCACCACAATGTTTCACACTTGGCTACTTGGCAACACCAATGTTACTTCTTCCGGACTATGCCTCTTCACCAAGGCTATACCCATACTCCATTCTAGGCTACCAATGAGTCACACTAGTCCTACTCTAGTGCAACTCTTGTATATTTAAAGACATTCATTAACCACTTTAACACTTAGTCATTTTTAAGCATACATCTAAGAGAAACCAAGAGAACTGTGGAACAAATGAAAGACAAACATATATATGGTAAGGGTGGCACAAATTGTTCCTAACACCCGACTAAATTGTATTTGTTATTGAAAAAAAGTTATAACATGAGAACTTCTAAATCGGTTTACAATAGAGCAAATTCAAATGACTCACCTCACCTCACCAAGACACTCATACATAGATAGTCACCGAGACTCTTCGTCACAACCATCTTCGTAGCCACCTACACTACACCTTAAATGTGTCTCTAATGACAGACTTGTTGTCTCTTCACTTCTGTAGAATCTTCCTCTCTGTTTCCATAGACATCACAATTTGTTTTTTCCTCACACATGCCTCCACAGACCTATGTTTCCAAATTTAGCCAAAATATTCCCAAGAGAAATTCACCCATCTTTGTCTATCAAACCCTCCTTCTTAAGGAAACAAAAGTCCTCCCAGAGAGGAGCGAACTGAATCCTTGAGGGAGCTCCTCCTTTTCATCCACCTCAGAATCGTAGAGCTCTCCTTGTCTCTTGCCTTCAATTTCTTTCAAAACTTCTGCCTTCTTTGGTTTTGTGCCCATTTCTATTATATGGATTCCAAGGGTTGCTTGTGTGAAACGTCAAATCTCTTTGATGCATTGTTTCACTTTTTGAATCATCACACTCAATCGACCATTGCACCCCTCCATGGACCCAATGAACCCATCTAGCTCAATTGCCTTATAAGGTACCAGATCTATTATATTTAATTGAAAACAAAAATACTACATGAAAATATCATGGAACAATAGAATGTAGAGAACCACAACCAGATAATAATACCTTTATTGATCGGAAGAAGTGTTCAGTTTCCTCTTTAAGAGGGAAACCTCCAGCAGAGAAATTCTCTATTACAATAATTCTCCAGACAAATTTCTCATACCTCCTACTCTTATTTATACGACCTCTACCTTATAAATAAAATTCTAGAGGAAGATCCTTCTAGAAGAGGAATCTTCTATTATGTATTTTTACATTGAATTGTTCACATTTATTTAATAGGCCTTATTAACTAAAGTTGGCCTTTATTACATGGAAAATATATATCATGCTAACTAATAACCAACTAAGTGGGGTTAGGATAGGATCCTAACATGCTCTCCTCCTTCAAAAATAGCCTTGTCCTCAAGGCTGAAGATGTGGAAACTATTGTTGTATGGCCTATAGTTCCCAAGTTGCATCTTTTGGACCCGTGTCCTTCCACTTAATCGATACTTCTTTGATATTTTGGCCACACAAGTGACACTCACGCATGTTGAGGACGAATTCTAGTTGTATCCAAATGGAGCCTTCTTGATCTAATTCAGGTGGGATGGTTTAAACACTACAATTCCGACCCACCACTTTCTTCAAACAGGAAGCATGGAACACCAGATGTATTTTGGAGGCAACTGGAAGTGCCTGTTTGTAGGAAATTGGACCAATATGTCTGATAATCTAATAGGGGCCATAAAATTTGGGTGTGAACTTGTGGTAGCCATGAATTTGAGGTAGGTTTTCTTATAAGTTTGGAGGCGGATAAACACTCGATCACCTTCTTAGAAAACCCATTCGGAACATTTTTGGTCAACCTATTGCTTCATACGGTTTTGAGCCATGTTGAGGTTATCCTTCAAAGCTACGAGCGTAGCTGCTCTACCTTGTAGTAACTTATCAATAGCCTAGACCTTGGATGTGTCTAGAAGATATGAAGTTATTGTAGGTGATTGTTGGTCATAAACCCTCTCATATGGTGTCATTTTGGTTATTGTATGATAGGAAGTGTTGTACCACCATTCTGCCAAGGGTAACCATTTCACCCACTGATGTTGTTTGTCTGAGGAAAAACAACACAAGTAGGTTTCTTAACATTTATGGACAACTTATGTTTGGCCATGTGTCTAGGGGTGGTACGTTGTGCTCATTTTCAACTGTGTGCCCTATAATTTAAACAATTCTTGCCAAAATGTGTTGGTGAAATTCGAGTCATGATCAGACACAATGGATGTTGGCATTCCATGTAGTTTGAAAATATGATCAATGAAAACTTGTGCTACCATAGTGGGCATAAAAGGGTGTGGTAAG
Organism: Picea sitchensis; assembly: GCA_010110895.2. Taxonomy (NCBI): domain Eukaryota; kingdom Viridiplantae; phylum Streptophyta; class Pinopsida; order Pinales; family Pinaceae; genus Picea; species Picea sitchensis. Next base: position 833,725 of record SNQJ01S0003865.1, read on the forward strand.
GCAGAAAAATGTGCATACTTTGAGAGGATATATACCATGACCATGATCACTGACTTGTTTTCAGATTTTGGAAGGCCCGCAATAAAGTCCGTGGATATGTCAGTCCAAATAGAAGTTTGAATGGGTAATGTCTAGAGAGCTCCTCGACTCTTGACTTGTTCTCCTTTATTTCATTGGAAAATATCAAATTTGGTGAAAAAGGTAAGGATTTCCTTCTTCATGCCTTCCCAAAAAAAAGAATGGCGAGCATGAGCATCTGTATTTTGGAATCCTTAGTGACCAATGACAACAGATGAATGCAAATCATTTAATATTTGGGGCTTGAGTGTTGAAGTAGGACAGAACCAAGTGCTCCTTATATCAAAGGATATTGTCTTTCTAGGTGTAGTTGGTGGGAAAGTTAGGTTCCTCCTTAAGTCAATGAAGTACCTGTGATATAGTGGGGTGGGTGAAAGACTCTTGTCGAAATTCCTCAATCCAACTAGGGAATGGTAATGATAAGGAAAAGAGGGAACCTTCATCCTCATATTGTCTTGACAACACATCTACCACTACATTGTCTTTTCCTTTTTTATATATGATATCATAATCATAGCCCATCATTTTGGTTAGCCACTTGTCCTGTTCCTAGGAGGATACCCTTTGCTCTAGGAAATACTTTAGACTATGGTGATCTATTTTGATCTGAAAATGATGACCCAATAGTTATGGTCATCAAGTGTGCACCACATGGAGAATGGCCATCATTTCCTTTTCATATGTATATTTTCCTAAATTGCAGCCACTCAAAGCCTAGCTAGTGAAAGAAAGAGGTATACCATGGTGTGTGAGAAATGCGCCAATACTAGTGCCTGAAGCATAGGATTCCACCACAAAAGTTTTTCTGAAGTCCCCCTGGGGCTACTAAGATGGGGGTGGTACACATGGACTACTTTGACTCTTTGAAGGCCTACTTTGTTGTCTGTGTCCAATGAAATGCATTATTTTTTAGAAGGTTCGTCAATGGCTTGGAAATTTTTCCAGAATGTTGGAAAAAAATTTGGTAATATCTGGTGAGGCCTAAGAAACCTTGAAGGCACTTCAAGGTCATGGGTCGCGGCCACTCCTATGTGGCTTGAATATTTTTGGGGTCCACCCTTACTCCTTCACTTCCCACAATGTGTCCCAAATATTCGACCTCAGTTTCTCCAAACACGCACTTGGTTTTTTTGACAAACAATTGATTGTCTTGTAGCAATTGAAGTACTTTTTCCACATGGTGTAGATGGTCATCCCAATTGCGGCTGTAAATGAAGACGTTTTCAAATAAAACTAGAACAAAGTTTCAAAGGTGGGGCTTCAATAGTTTATTCATGAGACTTTGGAAGGTATATGGGGCATTACAAAGGACAAAAGTCATTATCAAGAATTTATAATAGCCTTCATGAGTTTGAAAAGAAATCTTGGGAATATCTACTTCATTCATCCTAATTTGGAAATAACCAAAGTGAAGACCGAGTTTTGTGAAGAAACATGTACCCTATATTTTATCCAATAGAACATAAATGGAATGAATGGGAAACTTATCGTTAATGGTCAATTTATTAATGGTGCAAAAATACACTATTTTTCCTATTTCATTTTTTTGAGCAAATGAATACCTATAGGGACATGCATTGTGGGGTTGAATTCCTAGGAGGAGAGGGATGTGGTGATCATGCTCACCTCGAGAGGGGCGTAGGTCCATGGGTGTCTTAAAGACCCTATGGTTCTTATCCAAGACCAATTGTAGATCAAGATGTACTGTGGGGGATGACTGATCCTATATCTGTATGGCATTAAGTTGAGCAATCATGCTATGATGGCCTTTCTTTAGGAGTTTCTCCATTTGGTGAGAACTAATAAATTTTGGGGAGCCAACTTGTAGGCCTTTAAGGTTATATGTATGAGAATATTGAGTAAAGATCATATATAACTCTTGATAATCCATGGTAATTGGGCCCAAGGTGAAAATACATTCAACACGCAAGAGAATATCACAACCACCCATGGAAATGGAGAACATGTGAGTTTTCAAGTGATAATTTCCCATTTAGAGTTTGGCATTCTCATAGTTCCCACTACATGTCATTGTACCACCATTAATGATGAGAATTTCAAAATTAGAAACTAGTATGACAAAGAAATTGACCTCCTCATTGACCTAACAATGAATAAAATTAGCGTTGCTACCATTATCAATCAACTCCACGACTGGCCTATGTTTTATGTAGCCCTTGATTTTGAATGTTTTTGGAGAAGAAATACCTGTGAGGGCATGGAGAGAGATGAAATGTTCCTCTAGCTCCACAGGAGGTGTGACTAGATCTAGGGTGGGAACAATTGGCATTGTGTCCTCTGAGTTGGTGGCCTCATCTGATAATATGTCCTTGGAGGATGTGGAAGTATACACATCAATTTGGAAGAACTTTTTCTCATTACATTTATGGCTTGGGGAATACTTTTCATCACAGTAATAGTAAAGTCCTTGCTTTCGACGTTCAACCATTTCTATTGGAGATACCTTTTGGACCTTAAAAGTTTGTGTCGAGGAAGATGTATCCCTTAGACAAGGGTGGTTGGTAACTGTAGAACAAAGGGGTTGGGCCTAAAGAATGGTCTCATGTTCCATTGCTAATGTGCACACCTACAACCAAGTAGTCGGATGGTGCATGCAAACATGAGCCCGAATGGCATTCTTTAAGCCAAAAATAAAATACTCCACATAAAAATCATCAAATAATCCCTTAGTTCTAATAGCCAACTATTAAAATGCGGAGATGAAGTCTGTTATTATCTATGTTTGTTGCAACTTGTTGAGTCGTCCCAAAAAATGATATTCCCTATCAAAACGGGCACAAACTAGTTTGGTGAACATGGTCCAAGTGGGTAGTCCTGGATAATGTTTCTTATTCCATTGCCACCATTACCACCATTCTTGATCCAAGTAAATAACTCCCACATGAAGTTTGGTCTCATCATCTCATATATCATGGAGGGAGAAGTAGTCTTCTATTTAAGATACCCACCCAGTCGAGTTTGATCCATCAAATTTATGCATCTCAACTTTGGGCACCTTATTATAGGATTTTGAAGAGCCCCAAGGAGAGTGGGAATATGAGGGTTCTCATAATGGGAATAATGAGAAGTATGAGGGTGGGACTCAGGTCATCGACCCGGGTTGTTTATCAATATTTCTTGAAATTGGATGGTCAAGTTTGACATGTTACGTCATAGCTCTTCTTGAAAGTGTTTGGAGAGGGATGATAGGCCCTATTTTATCTATTTGGACAATGTGGTTACCTTAGTGTCCAATTCATCCATGGTTTGAGCACAAGTGACAGGGACCATGGAAAAGGCTTAGGTATAATGATACTACAACTAGGAGCACAAGATAAGGAGTCTAGTGGGATATGTAGCAAATAAGAGTGTATGTAAGGGGGTTTGGGTCTACAAACAAAAGTAGGATAAAAAGTGATAGGTACCACTACAATCAAGATAAAGAGAGGAATCCAATGGGAGGGGTCCCAAATAAGGATGTCAGAAACAAGGTCAGGACCATAGGGAAAAAAGTGTAAAAAAATATAGGTATCAATTTGATTAGGAAGAAAAGTGGAATCCAATGGGATATGTCTCAAATAAGTGTGTAGGAAGGCCCCATAATTTATTTATTTTTACTCTTGTGGAGTTATACTCCAATTTGAATACTTCTACATCGTCAAAATGCCCAAATTATTAACATTAACAAATGTGTAGTCAATTCTCAACCAGAATGTAGGAGACAAAGTTGTGTGTCCAAAAATCTTGTTTGTACCTAGTCAGGTATATTCTCCCCTGGTTAGGTTGTAAAGGGTGTTTATGGACAAGGATTTTCCATTTGCTATAGCTCTCTGATATATGTGTGGGTTTGAATATTAGTACTCTACCTAATATTTCAGGGAACCAACTAAGGAGGCTCGACCATGCCCTTAGCCATACTACCCGATTACCTAGGTACTAGACAATATCTTCTTGAGTGTTTTTCTCATTGGCACTATAACGGTCAGACGACCAATTGATTAGTCTATGGAGGGTTTCAAGATACCTAGGTCAGTCTGTATACAGGTGTTATCTGATGCGCTACCACTCAAAGGGGTACCAACACGGGTTACAAGGGTGTCCAACAATGTGATCTTAAAAACCTCTTGTATTCCTTGTGTGTATGCTTCCCCAACCATGAATTTATGTGTTGAATGACAGATCATTGTAGCTTAAAGATGTCGGAATACATATCTACCCTGAAAATTTTTAACCCACAGTTCTTTCCCTAGAAAGAGATCTTATACCACTTGTAAGGTACTAGATATATTATATTTAGGAAAATATAATATATCTAGCTATATTAACTGGAAAAAAAAACTACAGGAAAATATCATGGAACAACAAAATCTAGAGAACCACAACCAAATAATAATACCTTTATTTATAGGAAACAATGTTCACTTGTCTCTTCGAGGGGGAAACCTCTAGCAAAGAAACACTCTATTACAATAATTCTCTAGACAACTTTCTCATATCTCCTACTCTTATTTATTTTACCTATGTCTTCTAAATAACATTCTAGAGGAAGATCCTTCTAGAAGCGAAAGATTCTATTAGGTCTTCTTACATTGACTTGTTCACATTTATTTAATAGGCCTTATTAACTAATGTCAGCCTTTATTAGATGGAAAATATATATCATTCTAACTAATAACCAACTAAGTGGGGTTAGGATCAGATCCTAACACACCCATCAACCGATATGCCTCTTGGACCGGAGTTCCCCATCCTTGCACGCACACCCTAAACCATCTAATTGACTCCTTATTTAACTGACCCATTGGTCCGTCTAAGAGACTCATAATCTTGGGTGTGTCTTCCCCTTAGGTGAGTCAATCCATCTTTCCTAAGTGCACCCCCCATGCCTTAGCCAATTTTCCCTTCGTCGGAGCACCCAAGTCTTTTCCTCAATTATTCATCGAATCATCCATCACTTGACTTGCATCACAAGACACCTTGGGTGGATTCATCCCTTGGCATGTCGCACACCCAAGGAACACCAACTCCCCATTATATGAAGACTTATGTTTCCTCATTGGCATCGAGAATCTTGCATGCCCAATTCGAACCGTGGTGGAAGTGCGAATGCCCAAGCTAAGATCTCGAGGCCTTACATCCTCCCCCACCTCAATTCATTGTCATCCTTCGAAACGTATAAAAACTATATGATCACAAAGTCTCAAACTAAACTTGTGCCTCCATTGTAACTAAGTCTCTTGGAAACCCCAAGTTTCATGCCAACTAAGAAAGCCAAATTCTGCTAGAGTGGAAACCCCAAGTTTCCTTGTGAATTAGAAACTTGAAGTTTTCACAAACCAAACTATACTACACCCAACTTTGCATGATCTGTCACTTGATTCAATCCAATCACTTCACCCAACCCAAGGATGAAAGTCACCCAACTTTGTTGCACTTTCTCCCTACAATGTTGTTTCCTTACTGCAACTGACTATCTCACACTTCAAAATTCACCTAAGTGTTGAACTTGTATGACCATGTTAGTGCACCCATACTTCAACAAATTATGCCATGTCTTTGCACACGGATATCCCTCATGCCTTGAACTGATTGGGTAGCTAGTCTAGCCGTCGCGCCCAACTCATTAGAATGTAGTTCCTCGTGCCCAAACTTAGTCTTTTCTTTCGTATCTCCATCACTCTGTCTAACTCCAAAGACTAAGGAAAGTTTCCATCCTCGCCTCATCATTGTAATCATCCAATCTTTATCAAGGATATCCTCCACAATGTATGAGTGTTTCACTTCAAACCTACTAGTGTGTTCGTACGCTGAATTCCTTCCACAATTCGGTCCATCCATGCAACAATATTAGACTAAGGAAAGGTCTCCCCTCACTTTGTTGCACTATGAAGTCACCCCAAAGCAAATTCGTCCACAACAAGTTGACTATGTTGTCCACCTCACAGCATAGTTAGTCAATATACATGAAGAACTACACACTCAGGCTGTCTTTGCCTCACTACTTCATCACTTGGCCATGATGTTGTGTCTTCCCTCTATGCCTTGGAATGGCTAGGCTTCACGATCAACCATGCTACCCAAAGAAAGAGAAACACACAAGTCCAAATAATCTCTTCATGTCGCAAACCACATGTATGCACAATCCTCCAAACAAACGAAAGTCATCAACTCACCTTGTTACCCCCCATTCATCTTCAGTAGCATAGAAACATCTGCCACACCAACTTGGCCCAAAAAGGATAGTCGATATTTTTTCATGAGGTAACAATTTTGGTCTCATGGTAAGTGTCACTTTAATAATTGAATCATTTCATCATGTTGCAAAGAGTCCTTTCTTGATTATGAAAACATTTTCTTGGAAATTATACTGATCTAATTGGCTATTGGTGGCCACCCATCTATTCCAACTAGCTCCTCTTGTCCATTTTTAGTTCAACACGTTCTTATGTACTTCTTTGTAATTGTAGGTTCTACAGTTATGGGGATGTCTGAATCCACACACATCTTCCAAGTGGATATTGGTGGCCTCTCACCTAATCCAACTGGCTTATTTTGTATGTTTTCATGTCAGCACATCTTGTTGTACTTTCAGGGTCGTTTTGGAAGCCTAAATAATGTTTTTTTGGCTCGCCACAGTCAAACTGTAAACAAAATCAAATTTTGATGGAAAAATGTGTAGTTCTCTGAAACACCTTTCCAACAGGATATCACGTGCCTAAAAATAGAGGTCTATGCAAAAGTTACAACCCCGAGAAGTTGAGGTACCAACTTACCCATAGGGGACCACATCACTTTTGACGTTTCACCTCCTAGGGTTAGGTTTTTGGATGTCTAGGGTTTTGGAATTCATGAGTAATATCAAAAGGCCTCTAGAGCCTCATTGTAATTCATTCTGCTTAGACGGATGCACATAGCATCCAAATCGCTTCTCAGAGATAACTACCAACATTCGAGCAAGTGTTTCAATTCTGGAATTTTACAGTTTCATCCTATTTCATTATTCAATAGAATTATTGTTCACTGGATATATGTGTTATTCTTCATATCTTTGTGCTTATTATATTCAGTCTATTAATTAGTTTGTTCCACTCTTAAATCCGGATCATATACATTTTTCCTCATTTCACCTTGGTGGTTGACATGGTTTCCTAGTAAGTGGGTCACCTTTGTCAAAACGGTTTCTACTAGGGGATATCCTTGAAGGGTCATTGTACTATTCCAACTCATACTTTCCACTTTCCACAATTCTTCCCCTTTGTTTCCTCATCATTTGGGTCTTTGGGTTCATTGACCCCTCTGCAATCCTATTTTTCTAACATTGCCATAGGGCCCTCCTTTTTTTCCATTTTTTGAACAAACCCCTTCAATTTTTTCAATTACCTCTCTAAGAATAACATCCAATGACATGAGATCCCCCTAGCTAATTCAACCTCATCATGTAGGTGAATTAGAATATGGACTTGCAATTCCATAAAAATCGTGGGCAATTCCTTCTCAAACATACAAACAATCTCAACTATCTCTCGACCCCACCATGATATGCTAGCCATATGAATCTCCCTTGATGCTATCCAATGTACAAAAGTAGATAATTTTGATATGGAATGTCCCAGGTCCTGGGGGAATTCATGGTTCACATAAGCACGCACGAGCAAAGGATAATTACAATACAAAATTGACACAGAGTCATTAATTTTCATAAAATTGTCAGCACAAAGCATATTTTTACCGACATCAATATAGAAGAACAATCATGTATTCAATATACATACCCTTAGAAGGTTCAGATGGTCATGTGATTTCAACCCCAACAAACTCTCATCTACAGTGAAACAACATCGTAGAGTCGACCCATATAATGAAGCTTCCTTCACACCCAATATAACATCCTTCAACATAAGAAGATCATCTTTCTTCAAAATCCATGGGACATCACCTTATTTAAAAGACTAAGAGGGACCAACATCTCCTATAGTTTCATTTCTTGGCTAATGTCTCTTTTTAGTATTTGAAGTAATAAGTTCTCTCCTTATAGCCAATGTGTCTCTTTTATTCGATGATATGTGCCTCCATAAAGAAGATGAAACATTTCTGAATATATCCATGGGATCTAGTAAGTGGACAATCTTAAGATGCTCCAAATATGGAAGCTCATAAAATACATATTTCCTTTTCATCCCAATGTGAATTTTCTCAACACAGGTGTCAAAAAATTCAGGATCATCGAACATAGGTTCCCCATTTGAGTCAAAGAACTATGCCATTCCCTTCTCTTTCTCTATGTCATATGCCCTATTCCAATATGTCCTTGTCATTTTTTCAAGTCTCCAGGTTCTATTTGGTTTACCATTTAAAGAAGATGCAAATCTTCTATAAGAGTAGTCTTTTGAGAGGAATACCCTCAAACATTCATTCACTGACTTATTAGGTCATTGGACCACCTAGCCTTTATAGAAGTTCCACAACATTTACATCCATGATACCCCTTTGTTACAAGACATATGGTGTTATCATATACATAGCATGTTAATGTCAAAAATATAGCTGCACCAAATGAAGTATGCCAAATAAAATTACAGATATAAACAAACTGATGAACATGCTTACCAAAGAAAACTCCTAGTCTTGGATAATTGTGCATGGTGTATGCACATATGCCATACAATGTAAAATACCTCTCCATTGGGATGGGTCTTGATACATCATATACATGTATCCCTTCCCATAATTGTTTAAATTCATTGATCAATGGTTGGAGGTAGGCAACCATTCTCTTCACTTGTCTTCTACCTAGGACTATAAGAGCTAGCATAATACGTGCATTCTTCAGGGAAAACCATGGGGGGATATTGTTATTGATCACTACCACTAGCCAAACATAATAGTTGGTGTTTTGGTGGGAATATGGGTTAACTCTATCCATAGCTATGATCAATCAAAGGCTTTGTACTTCATCCTTGAATTTATCAGGACATGTATCCTCTATATGCTTCATGGCTATAGAATATTTTGGGCTTTTCATAACTCCTAGCGCAATTCTATGTGAGGCATGTCACCCCTGCAACATCGCTAATTATTTGCAACAAAAGAGCCTCCAAGTCATTGCAATTATAGGCATGCTCCTCAATATCTTATGAGGAGGATCGTCTGCCTTACCCTTATTTTTTAATTTATAGTACCTGTCATGCCCACATTCTAGACATAACCCTTTGTCTCCATATTCATTTCTATATAGAATACAATCATTCAGACATGTGTGGTATGATATGTACTCAACACCCAACATTTTCATCATTTTCTTTTCCTCTGCGCAGCTATTGGGAAATAGATTATCACTCAAAAGTATCTTATATTTGAGTAACTTGCAATTAGTGGGAAATAAAAATGATGTACACTATCATTAAGCATGATTAAAATAAACCCTTTTCTTCCTTCATTGTGTGAAAATATTCCTTAAAAATTTAGGGGTCTTATTGGTTAGTTACCTCAAAATTGTTCAGAAACACGTGCCTAACATACCATACATTGTTTTCAAGTTGTACAGTAACATTGTTGTCCTTAGTTAGGTAGACATTGCAGACCCTTGTACTAGACCAAATAAAGGGGTGGTGGAAGGAAATTTTAGGATTTCATAGATGGTATCTATGACATCAACGTCATCCCCTAGTTCATTTTGTTGGAATACATCTATCACAATTCCCTCCATGGCTTGGGTATCCCACAAGAAAACATCCATACCAACCTATATATCATTTCATTCATGTCCAACATGTGAGAAACTAGTGTTATTGTCAATGTTTTGAATTGGTGACTCAGGACATAGTGGGAATTGAATAGGCGGTTGTTTCAACCATTCTCGATACTCTTCCTCTTTGAGATATTTTCATTTAGCAACAAGCTCGCGACTTGAGATCATAGTGGGGTGCACCAGTAGATGGTGGATAGGTCGCTCATCATCAAAATCTTGATTGTAAAAATATTTAACATTACATTGATAATATTAGTAATACAATGCTCTTGATACGTCCAAACATTATACCAAACACTTATTAGAAGCATGGACATTTTTTTCCCAATAATAAACATGAAACCAACCCATTTATAAAACAAATGTCGAATTAAGAAATAATTTTACATTAGTTCCATTGAAAATCCAAATATAGAATTACCCAATCATCTTTTTCTTACGCCCTAAAGGGTTGTATACATAAAAGAGATCAAATTCACGATGTAATACCATTGACCTAGGCTGGTTTCTAGAAGATGGCATGTTAGTATTGGTAGGGTAAAGAAGCTTTTCATTTTCATCAAACATCTTCTTGCAATATATTTCTCTTGATAAGAGCTTACGAAAATTTGGGACCATAAGAATATATTGAACATTTGAACTCGATCCTGAATCTTGATCCTGCAAAATTCAATGAACAATTATTAAACTACACCTGCATACATAACATAAATTCAATGAGATAAATGAATTATCAATCAAATCTAGACATATTACAATCGATGTGGGAGAACTTGAAGGACTTTCAAAGATACATAATGAGGTGGTGGTGGAATATGAAGAATTGGTCATTTGATATTATAATTATTGTTTTCATGCATTTGAGACAAAACCGTCATCTTGGGTAGCATAGAACAATCTGACTTCAAAAATAACTTTGAATAACTTTTATAACTTGACAACACACTTAAAAAATCATTTCCTTTTTCTACAATATCTTCGTTTTTTTCCACCTAGCTATACATGAATTATCAATCTAGCTTTACAAAATATGAAATAGTTACTCGATGGAAAGATCCTCCTCAAACATGGAAAATGTGAATTTAATGCTCTCTCTCTCTCTGAAACTCAACCTCTCTCTTTCTCTTGTTGGCTCTCTCCCTCTCTCCCCTTCTCTCCCCA
>SNQJ01S0003866.1:0-20486 GCA_010110895.2 Picea sitchensis
ATAGAATGCACGCTGATTTATGAGGTAGATCTGCTTGGTACAGGAAAAGTAAGTTGGAGCTAAAATTTGGTTATAACATTGTGGTATCTTCCGTGTCCTTCGATGATTGAATGTTAAATTTTATCCCACGCCTGCCGAAATCCTCGTCTCATCTCTGGCTGATGGTCTTTAACTCGTCAATGGATGCTTGTATCTCTGCGCTTCCCGTTGATTTTTGCATTCTATTTCGGCGAATTATTGTTGAACCCCGACACTTGCTGGATATCCTCCTCCGATATTTTCTGTGGGCATTTTGGATTTCGAATGGCATCAGTGGACTGTTGATTTCGTTTGCATTGTTTATGGGTTTTTGTTATTACATGGCTGAAGTTATCACAGCGGACTGCAACTTAATGCAGTGGCGTTTTTGTTTGGGATAGTGGGAGTTTTTGTTTTACACAACGAGCATTCTCGTTTATTTATTGGGCATTCTCTTGATTACAGTGGGCAATTCGTTTATGATCTATGTTTTAACTGATCTAGCAATGATCTCACAATTCGTTTATGCTCTGCTTTTATTCATATCCTTGGACGTTTTTATTATGACTTTATATGCATTAAGGACCTGTGTTTTATTGAGGTCTTTGGGAATTTGAACCGCGTTTACATGCTAATGACCTGCGTTTTCTTTTTCTCTTAAATGACCCTTGGCGTTGACAGCGTTTCACATAATGATCTGCGTTTTTTTTTACTATTTTGGGCATTTTATTTACACGGTGTATTGAACGATTTTGCATTGATTTCTTGGCGTTTTTAGCCACTGTGTATGGAGCGATTTTGCATTGATTTCTGGGCGTTTTTAGCCACTGTGTATGTAGCAAAGTTTGCATTGATTTCTGGGCGTTTTCAGCCACTGGGTATGGAGCGATTTGTGCTTTTACTCTGCGTCTTAACGTTTTACAGTTGCTGTCATAAGGGTCTGCGTTTTGATTTGCGTTTACTGTATAAATGGATGTGTCTTAAAGGATTTAATTGGGACATTTCTATCTGCGTTTTATATTTATCTAAAAATGCATTGGTCTGCGTTTGATATACCTAAAAATTCGCTTTCATATCTCTGCGTTTTAATGTTTCTTCTTTTTAATACATCAGCGTTTTAATAAATCTAAGAATGCGTTTGATCTGCTTTTTATTAAATCTGCTTTTTAATATATCTAAAAATGTATATATATAAAAATGTGTGAGTTTTAGTGTCTTCATAACTTACGGATGTAACGCTTGATTGCAATGGTATTGGTGGGGTTCCGTAACTAAACTGGTAATGGGAACGCCCGGATTATTGATAAAACCCATCTGATTGACATTTTAGGTGAATGCAAGCTACTGTAATGTTTTCTGTTTTAGACTGTATTGGTAGCGTGCTGGAAATTTAAACAACGTAAGGGCAGTATTAATTCTTTAACTTAGTAAATGTTGGTGTCACCACTACTATACAATTATAGGGTGAAATTATATAAAGTCACTTTAATATGGCTACTTTTAAACATTGGCATTTTTAATTTGTTAAATTGGGTCCTATCTAATTTTTGTCATTTCAATACGTTCGATTTAAATATTGTGGGGATACATGTTGTCTTTTAATTTTGAAGCCATATGATAGTTTAAAACTGATGTTATTTATAGACCTGATATTGTTATATATATGACAATATGTTTTTCTTTAACATTGTCATGGAAAATACATCACTATTATTTATTGTCCTTTAAATGGATTCCTTCAATTCTGACTTTTAGATTATGGTCATCGGTATACATGATCAGCATATAACCGGGGTGCCACATTGTTGTTTTTATTGACTTAAATTATAATATGATGTCACTTATAAATAGGATGTTATTTTGAAGTGTGAATTTATCTTATTAATTTCATTACGAGGTTACCTGGAATTAAGTAATTGATGTTAAGTATATATATTGACCTTTTTAATTATGGTTATTTGTAAGCATTGTCATTTAATATTGATATATGTCATTCAAGTCTTGCCCCTTGTCATTCTAGAGATTGTATCTTCATATATTTCCATCTCGAATATGATGCTACTTGGAATATGATGCTATTGCATTAGTATTGGAACCTAGGATCATAGATGGCATCGAATTGAGAGATCCTCATGGTTATTTGAAATGTTTTTATCTTGGAAGGTCACTGAAATTTTGGGGTTGTAGCATAAGAGGTATTGTAATTTCTATATCTTGTTATTTGTAAATGTGAGGGTTTGTTGGATATTCAAATGTGATCATAATTTTATTGCTATAGGTGAAGGAAAAATGTTATGGCATACCGATGTGAGGGAAATATTGTTTATAATTTCGTAATTGTAATGTATTATTGAATTAGGAAATTGTGTTGTTCTTACCTTATAAACAAGATGGCAATATTAGAGTTGAAACGTATGACCATTACTTATTTCAATGCTATTTTAATCATAAGGGAGATGATATGGTTGTCTTATTGTAATGTTAGTGTAGTCTCTCGACATTGATAAGACCTACTTAGTGGAATGCCCCAGATTTATATGCGTTAAATTACTTGGAGTAGTAAATGAGGGTGGTTGAGTCTTGATTTATGCTGAACATGGGTTCCGTTGTCGGAGTCCCTTTTTTCACGCGCTTTCTGCAAGGGACGTAGTCGTCCTTCGTGTTATGTGTACTTGATAGTATTCAGTTGGCTGATGATCTGTTGTGTCGGGTGGGGTACAGACCCCTCTTGTAGCCTTAGGAGTCATGTCTGTGTGTGTGATTCTTCTATATAAGGAATCCAATGCCGTATCAAGAGTCTCGGGCCCTTTAAAGGCATGGTTTCCACTCTTGCGACACACCTGATAGAAATAGTAAACTCTACTGTTGGATTCTTCCGTCTGGGACTGTACTGTACATTAACACCTGGTGTCGTTTACTACTTACAGCTGATAGTTGTACACCTTATGTCTAGGGGCATTATTACTTGCTATCACTGTGATTGTCGGGGTCGTCTGGTTGTGTTCGTCTTGCTTGCGCCTTGTTCTAGGTCGGGTTACTAGTTTTTGCCTAAGCAGTCGGCCAGGAGCCTGTCTAATCTTCTTTCGAGAAGACATAAGACTAAACACCCTGCTTTCCTATGCATAAATAGTAACCCTAACACCTGGGAGTCTTCCCTCTATGTTCTTACTATGCACCCCCAGTATGTCTTAATGATGGTGTCGTGCGCCATCTGCCTATGGTCGTATTTTGTTGCAGTTTCTCGTTGAGTGCCTTCAGTCTTTTTGTGATGAACTTCGTGATTGCGTCTTGTTGGTTGTCGAGTGGCGTCGTACAGTTAAGTGTGTTGTTACTTCCACACGTGCGCACACACCTTAAAGAAAAAATAAATAAATAAATTGCACCTGTTACTAGAATGGTTGTCGTAACGAGGAGGTCATTACACCACTCAACAATTGGTGCTAGGGCTCTGCAATTTTTCTCCCTTTTCCATTCCTTGCTTTTGGCATGCTTTTTCTGCAATTTTTTGTCATTATTAAACCCATGCTAGAATTCTCTTGTTGTGAGGTTATGATGGGCACTTTTACTCATTTTTTTACCACTCTTCACTAAAAGATTTAATATTTTACTCAACGCTCTTACCCTTTTTACTCAGAGAAATTTACACACCTTTACCTCTGCGTTCCAAGCATATTTCATGCCCAACTTGTGGGGGAAATAGCCTATTCTTTTACCAGTGAATTCATTTCCTCTTCATCAAGATTGATTTTGTTGATAATTATTTCTTCCTCTGGGAAGATGCAAGTAAAACTCACCATAGATAAAAACAATCGTTGGGTAAAATGCAACAAAGATATCAGAATTCATACCCCTTTTATGCTCTGAATTGATGAAACTTTTTCTTCTTAATCGAATCTTAGATAGTTGATTGAAAACAACTCAGTCCATTAGCTGGTATGCAAGTCCTTGGCAACGCACAACAAATTTCTTGTTTAAATTGGTCATGTAGGACATTGACGAACTCATTGGCATATGGAAATTGAAGTTTTATTTTTGGGATGTCTTCTCTGAAAAATATGTTGGTGTTCCCTGCGTTTTTATCCCTTTTTTGAATGTTTGTGACAAAATTTATTTTCTACAAAAATTTTGGCATCTAACCCTTGCCCCTTCCTTCCACGACCTCTGTGAAATTGTTGTGAGAGATATACAAACTCACGAGTGTATCTCTGCATTTTTGGAACCTTCATGCAGTAAAATTTATCCTCTTTTTTTGCATAAAAGAGGTTGGGATGGTAGCCACGTTAATCACCTACAAAACATTTTTGGTGTCTGTCTCTCTGCATTTGGTGGGGAATTCAACCCTGAACCTTAACTAGCAAGCCAGACTTACTAATTTTGGTTTTGTGCGTCCTCGGAAAGGCGACCCCACATCTTATAACTTTTATTGTGTCCAATCATTTCTAGGACCTTCTTACACTTAATTAGACTATAAGACCCTTACCCCTTGGGTTATTTCGATCCTTAAGGACTTGTTAGACGTGTGGAGATACTCACCTTATTCATAAATTTCCTTCCATGGAGGAGATTCAACTACAGTTATTGTTTATGGTCTATTTGATTATTCTTATGATTTTTATAAATATGTGTGTGTGTGTGTGTGTTTCTATGTGTGTGTGTGAGTTAGGTATTTTTTTATGGAGTTTAAGATGTAAATTATTTGTTTCACACATGAATAATATGTTGATTTTTATATATATATAAATGAATATATGTATATATACGGAACCTAATAGGGCCAAGGATTTAAAAATGCTACTACAACTAAGATTGATTTATGAGCAACTAGACAACTCTTACTGCTATAATAATTGATTTTATTTATGCAATTTAAGTAAGAGTAATAATTCATTAATCCTTTAACCAAAGTCAAAAGGCAAGGTAGGATAGTTGAAATCCTAATGGAATAGAGTTTGAAGTATAATGATTCAGTTTTTAGATACTCTCGCCACGAATTTAAACTTGATGGATGACTAGTTAAGTACATAGACTCCTTGTGTGCACTAACGTTTACTATAATGTATGTTCATTTAGACAGTAGAATTATTGCGTTCAACGAAAATATGATGTAAACAATGAATGTTTAGACATTGGACTTCTTTCGCTATGAAAAATTTGTTGATGTGTAATGACTAAGTAAATGGGTTCTATGGCGCTCTTGAATAAATGTTGATACTAAATGGATTGAGTGATTATTTCGTCTGCCCCTTAATTTAATTGATAATTACTTGCACCATGATATATAGATATGTCTCGATAGACATGTGTGTGGTTAATTTTGGTGTCCTAAAAATTTAATGAATATTTATCTTGCGCCATTGATTATGTCGTGATTAAATAATTGGATTGCTTGTGCATTGGAATAATGATGGATGTACCATGATTTATCTTTGATTACTCATGCACATTACATTAATGGTGATAAATGATTAGTTTAGTAACAAATTTACTGGTGTGCCTTAGTTTAAGTGGTTGTGTGATTTCTTTGTAATATATCTCTTACACCTTGAATTTAACGTTCATCACTCTTGCATCGTGAATAAGTTGCTAATTAATATTGTTTCATTAAATTATGTAGATGTATGACTAATTTAGAAACTAGTTTTCTCTTATTCCATTACTTAAGTTGACATGTGAATGTTATAGAATTGTTTATGCTCAAACGCAGTGAATATTTAAATGTTGATATATGATTGATAATGATGATGGTTAGCCTTGCGTCATGGTTAATTGATGTTTAGGATTGATGGATTGATGAAATGGATGACCGTAGATGCTATTGATTTAGCTAGTTGTGTGAATTGATTGTGTTAGTGGGATATAGAAACCTCCTTGTTCCTCAGAACAGTCACCATCCCTGAGACCTTAAATGGTTAAAATCAATTGGAACTTGGGCTTGAGTGTTTCTTATTTGTCCTGGAAGTCCTAACCTTGCAGGGTAGGTTGGGCGAGTAGTCATATTATATTCATTATCTGATTGAATGTTGTTGTAAATTTCTTTGAGATATTATGATGTGATATTATGATATTATATTTATGTTTATGTGTCGCTATCCTTCGTTGATGCATTGATTGCATCGTTAGTCATTTCCATGATGAGTAGCTAGTAATGCTTTACTTATGACATTTTTGAATAGGCGTTGTCGTGATCATGTGTTGATGTTAATTTATTAATGCAAATTCATTTTTTTTTTACTTTTTTGCATCGAATTTTCTTAGGCCTAACGAAGGTTTTTTTACAGTTACATAGACGATATTTTTCATTATGCATGTAATATGAGCAAGATAAGTGTTACTGAATCAACATCGTATGAAATTACGCTCTATATAAATATGGAAAAATGAAATAGTTCCAGACTTGACATTTAAACAAAAATGCACCATGCATGAATATAGAAGGAAGTCGTTGCATGGATTTAATGAAATGCCTCATGCATGGAATTGAGAGGAATCATTACAAAATTGAAGACAACATAGTAACATATATTCGAAAGGAATCCAATACAATAATTGTGTATGTTCCACAAGGGAAATACCACAAAGATAAACAGAGCCAAAATATGGATTGTATATAAATGTATGAAACAATAACCAGGGTATTACAAGTATTAATATGCATAAACAATAGACTTCCATGAACAATTTTACATTTTGATTTAGAATAATCCTAGAATACAGTGTCAAAATCAAAGGCAATAAGGGTTGGAACTTCGATACCTTTTTGGGAAAAGGTATTCAGACGCCTCCAAGGTACCAACTTCCATAATACCTGTACATTATAACAATAACACAATTTAAGAGGTATTTTAAATCCATTTTAGAAACAACAAAAGTAATTATACAATTGGAGGATAAAATTACCATGGGTATATCGAGTAATTTGATATCTACGTCCATCCAATTGAAATACACAAAATTTATAGGGAGTCAAAAGGTTGATGGGTACCCTCACAAAAAAATCCAGAAGGCCATCATTAGTATTTTATCCGAGAGAAAAAGTATCAACATTTATAAAGAAAAAGATTATTACACAGTAAAACTAGTAAGTAAAACAACTCCATGCGAAACCAACATTTATATTTAAACATGATTCCTAGTTGGGTTCAAATCTCATAAATGAACTGATAAGGTTCTTCAAACTATCAATTTCCATATAACAATGAGTCCATGGGTAAGACCCTTTCGACGAGGAACAAATTGGAAAAGAAAGTCTATTGCAACCAGAGCATAAACCATAAAATTTATTCAACATTCTTACACTGCAAAGTAATCCATCATGCAAAATGTCACAGAGACAAAGCCGATGACCTGACATTTACCACCACCGTGAGATAAGGACTCTATTAAACACAATTTTCAGAGAAAAAAAAAGAGGAGTCACTAAATCTTACCAGATTTGTGACGATGAAACCAGAAGTAGCCCGACATCACCTTGCACTCACACAATCAAGACACTCAACCTCAAAGAGAAAATGCAGAGTAGAGAATAAAAACCACAAATTTTTAAATGAGCCAAACTCGGGAAAGGTCAGAAGGGTTATGGATTCAACCCAAAACCCTAACACTTGGAATGAAAAAGACCTTATGTGTGTACATCCTCAAGACAAACACTGAGTAAATCTCATCTCGAGATGGTAACCATAGATGGTGCATGAAAATCGTAGGGCATGCTTGCTAAATGACGATAATTTGGAGGAAAATTTTAATTAAGGATCGTACTCGTTGTCGTTAAAGGACCTCGAAAAATGTTGTAACAACTCTGTGCATGCGAAATGTTAACCACTGTATAATACGACCAAGTTTTTAATAACACGTATCAAATCTTGTATTAATGTTGTGTATTAAGCACCAACAACCAAATAAAATCCAAATTTAGTGCATGTAAAGAGAAAAGTATGACAAAAAAATGATATCATGGGTGATGATTCATATGAGGACGATTAGCCATGATCATGTAATATGAACATTATGATAACAAATAACTAGTATCAAACAAAGAATTTAACCATGTGGAGGTTTGACAATTAATCATGCTAAGACCTCTCTCTCTCTCTCTCTCTCTCTCTCTCTCTCTCTCTCTCTATATATATATATATAGGTATATCATGAACTTGTCCTAAAAATCAAAATCAAAATAACTTTAGAGTACAAAGGCTTAGCATATATGTACTTAGGTTATCAAATTAATAAGTCTTATGCACTGATGCTTAGGATAACCTGGAAAACGTTTGTTAAGCATGGAGTTGCTCAACTCGCAATTTAGTATAGAATAAACATAACTTAGGTGCCGATAAATTATGAAGTAGGGTAAGAATGTTATAGTTGAATAAATGGCTTAATAATTTTTTTTTATTTTTTCATAATTGTAGGTATGAACATCTACAAACACATTTAACTACAAAATATTTCTCTCAAAATAAAGTCATCATAATTTAATAGTGCAACAACATTTTCTTGATCTTGCTATTTATTTTTTATTTTTGAATGAGTGAAGAATATTTTGTGTCTCTAAACACAACATTCTTCACATTATTGAGAATATATTTCACACTAATGAAACAATATTGCAATAATGAAATTCATATCTTCTACAACAATTTTTCACAAAAAGGAAGAGGAAGATTACCCAAAATAATAGTCTTGCACTAGCCTTCATTATATAATAGATATATAATGACCTCCTATTTATATATTCTATGATTATTAGGCATTTAGTAGCTAATTAAGTTCAATTTGGTCTATTGTGTATTTAGGTAAAGTCTGTTTCTTTATTTTATTTTTGTAATTATCAAATAGGATCATCATGATTATGTTCAACTTAGTATGGTTACTAATTAGTATGGATATTAATTATATAATGTTATTGTCACGATTATATTATATACATAAAATGATTCAATGGATCATATTCTACTCAATACTCATGGCTTTTGATTCATGCCATGATATCTATTTAAAGAGCATGGAGGTTCATTTGTTTATAATCAATTATTGAGAGATGCTCAAGTAATTTTTATTCTTTTTATTAATAGATTTCCTCAAGTGGTCATGTTTCCTAGGGTCATGGATTGTTTTCCTCTTTGACGTTTTTTACCATGAATAAATTAATGTACTGATATGTCATTTGTTTGTATGAGTGGTTACTTAAATTGTTCAACCTATGTCGATATACCTAGTTTATGAAACAATATAAATATTAGACAATATGAGAATAAACAATATGGAAAAGAAATAAATACTCTATTTTAAATATGAATGTTTATAACTGGAAGATGAGTTATAAGAGGAAATAAAATATGATGTCATAAAAAAAATTCGCATAACAAACCCTACACTAACTTAGGATATTATAAAAAATATTTCAAAACATAGAAATTAAGCTTTATTTTTGGAGATGCCTTTCTCCTCTCCATAATGTTTAAATGATTGTCTATTATATTAATTTTAGTTTTTTAAATATTCGATTTTTTTCTCTATTCAAATTGATTATCAAAATGTAGTTGACGTCATTCTATGTTGAAATATAAACCAACTTAACATCTCTTCTTCTCACTTATAATCAAATGAAATGGCGGTGCATCTCTATATGATTAATCTTAGAATGGTAAAACTGGTTCTTGAAAATAATTTTGAGTTCTATGTATCACAAAAAAAAAGTTGTAATATCATTTTACATAAGTTTAAAGTGACTAAGAATTTTAATTAGATAAATTTATTTACATATGTTGATGTTTGGACAACATCGAGACGACATTCTCTTACAATAATAATTAATAATATATTTATTGATTATTAAATATCATATATAATAAATAAATGATAATAATAAATATTTATTGATTATTAGGAGGATGCATCCATTTCATGGATGGTCACCATATGTTCCCTATATGGAACATTCATCCTGTAATAATATATCGATTATATCACATATCATATGAAGAAAAAAAGCATGGTATTGGAGCAGGATTGGGCTTGACTCCCTCACGAGAGGGCCTAGGTAAATGGAAGAAAAACTAAAACCTATGAGAATGAGGAGAATAGATTGACATCCAAGACACGTTTGGTGTGCATGTTGTTTGATGGAAAATGTTGAGCAGATAAAGGATCGAATGCGTTTGATCATGGTATTGGAGCAGGATTGGGCTTGACTCCCTCACGAGAGGGCCCAGGTAAATGGAAGGAAAACTAAAACCTATGAGAATGAGGAGAATAGATTGACATCCAAGACACGTTTGGTGTGCATGTTGTTTGATGGAAGATGTTGAGAAGATAAAGGATCAAATCGTTGATGGAAGAGACAGTGACTCATCCTGCGTGTAAATATTAATGTGGGTTATCTTGAGCCTACGTGTATATAATCTCTTTTATTCCACTCCAAATTTTAATGGTGGAGAAAAATTGATAACGAACGCAAGGAACCCATGAAGGGCTCTAGTGGATGAAACATTATATTTAGAAATTTGCATAAGAAAATGGTTGAGTTCTCATGGGAATGTCACTGTGATCATTTCTACAGTCCCCACAATCTTCTCTTGCCTCTCATATGCTATTTTCATTTATCATCCAACAATACTCCTTAATTTCTCATTGTACGAAAGAATTTAGCTAGATCGATTTCTGAATTATCAATTTTTTTTATGGGGGCATAAGACAAAAGGATAAAATGGATTCAGGGATATGGGACCAAGTTTTTTTGGAACTCCATTACATCGAAATTAAAATGATCGTGGGAATGGTCACTAAATTGAATAAATTCTACCTCACTTTTAAAGAGGAAAAGAACAGAAATAAAATAAGGTTAACGTTGAACATTCAAGACACAGATAATTGAACAAAACTTTTAGGGTTTTTGAAGTACCTGTGAGACAAGTTGGTTCATATTTTTGTATGTGGGACATTCAATGTACAAAGAATGATGAAAAATGTTGTAAATCGCTTCATTATCGAGGAGAATGAACACATCAATGTTTTCCAGAAGAGAGTGGAGGAGCCAATGCCATAGAGAGAATTCCCAGAGGAGATAATTTGTTGACAGAGTAGAGAATCTACTCTTAGTCACGGTGTTTAGTAGTTACAGAGTCCTAGAGAGAACAGTTGCAAAATTACAGAGAGAGTAGTTGCAAAAAGTGTGGAGGACCTACTCTCAAAGAAAATAGCCAGATAGTGATTTGAGGAGACTAAGTTGTAGCAGAGCAAGTGTACTAGTGTGGTACAACTCAATATGTCTCAGAAGATGAAGAAACACTACAAAGATATACATTTATGACCAGGAAGAGAGTGTAGTTGACCAAAAGCACACCAAAGAGCATTGTCTCAACTTGACATCAGTCAAGATTCATGGAAGCATACTTTTATAGCACTCGATACTGCAGAGGTAGAACATATCGCAGCTAATTACACAAGTCATGGAAGGAGTGAGTCATCAGAGGATTCTTGCAGGATTTCATTTGAGACATGGTGCAGATGAAGCATCTAGGATTCAACACACAGATAATAAAGATTGTGTAGACTTCATCCTGACATGCCTCAAATGGTCATATTAATTAACCAAGACATTGGTTTCACAAGGAAACCTCGATATGTCTTGTGAGACATTGAGTCCATGAGGGAACCTAGATATGTATTAGACATTGGTTTCATGAGGAAACCTTTATATGTCAAATATGGTCCAAGATGACATTCCATTTCAGAGGGAGACAATTGATCCAATTGATCCCATTGATCCTGTAGCTCCAATTAATATTCTCAGAGATATTGTTGTAGGTCAGAAGATACTTGCATGGGCTCGTCACACTCTATAGGAGGCATAAGGACATGCAACTCCTCATGGTACCTTCCGAGAAATAAAGAGACCTCAAAGGTATCTGTGCTATGTTGTATCTATGACACACATCATTTATTTTAAGCATTCATGTTATGAGGAGGCAACTAGTCATATAATATGGAGAGATATCATGATGGAGGAGTGTCAATCCATCATGAAGAATGATGTGTGGGATATTGTTCTGAGATTTGAGAGGAAGAATGTAGTGAATTCCAAATAGATCTACAAGATCAAACACATAGTTTAAGGGAGAATCAAGAGGTATAAAATGATATTTGTTGCTAGAGGATTCTCTGAGGTGGAGGAAATATATTATGAGGAGACATTTTCTCCTGTTGCTCGATGAACTTCTATCTGGATGACTATTTCCCGTGTATGATCCATGGGTTGGATATTACATCAAATGGATGTAAAAACAACCTTTCTGAATTGAAATATTGAGGAAGAAGTATACATTGAGAAGCCATATGGTTTTGTGATACATGAGAAGGATTCTCATGTGTGCATGTTGAACAAGGCCTTGTATGGACTTAATCAACCACCTCGATCTTGGAATGTGAGGATTTATGGACACCTAATGTTTTTTTGCTTCAACAAAAGTGTTGTCGATCCTAGCTTGTACTATAATATTTTTAATGGTGAGTCCTTGATTTTGGTCCTCTACGTTGATGATTTATTCCTCACCGGTACAAAGAGCCTTATTGTTGAATGAAAGTATGTATTAGCCTCTGATTTTGAGATGAAGGACCTTGGTATGATGCACTACTTCTTGGGACTAGAGGTGTGGAAAAGAACTTATGAGATCTTCTTGAGTCAGGGGAAGTACAAAGTTGAGATATTGAAGAAGTTTGGGATGTTTAACTACAATCCCATGACTATAAAAATGGTGATGAATTTGAAAAAACTAAGTGTTTCTTCTTCCGATTCCAACGATATTGCTCTGACCCTGTATAGATAGCTGATTGGATCATTGATGTATCTGGGTAACACTAGACCAAATATTTCCAATGTAGTGAGTGCACTTAGCTAATTTATGAGTCAGTTGAGATATACACATTGAATTGTTGTGAAGCATGTGTTGAGATACTTGCGAGGCATAGTTGGACATGGTATGAGATATACTTCCAGTATCGATATGATATGGAAGGAATATATTGACTCTGATTGGGAAGGGAGCATAGTGGATAGAAATAGCACCTTCGAGTGTTTCCTCACTTTGGTATCTTCCATGGTTTCCTAGTGTAGCATGAAACAAACTTATGTGGATTTGAGCACAACAAAAGCAAAATACATTACATTAAGTATGTTATTCCTTGAATCAGTTTGGATTCGTAATATCCTTGCATATTTATATGAACATGTGTTGGAGTCCACCATTATTCATTCTGGTAACCAAAGTTGTCTAAAGATCTTAAAAGAATCCAGTGTTTCTTGACAAATCAAACCACATTGAGATCAAGTAACATTACATCCGAGACATGCTGTAGAGGAAGGAAGTATTAGTGCAATACCTTCATACACATGAGAAGGTTGTCGATGTTCTTACCAAACCAAGATGAAGTTCAAGTACTTATGTGACAGACTTGACATGATAGAGAATGCCTCCATCACTGAGAGGGAGTGTTGATGTTTGCAGATTCCCGAGACATTCTCCATATATTACTCATTTTTTACTAAGTTGATTTGATCTATGAGGAAACATATCCAATAAGGGATAGGTGGGATACTTATCCAATAAGGGATAAGTGTGTTTGGGATTATAGCCCAATCTCCCTTCTGGAGAGCACATGAGGACACATCCAATGTGGAAATCACATCAGGACATGTCAAGGGAGTTGACCTTGATGTCACACACTATGGGGAGTTGACCCTAGTGTTTCTAGAGGGAGTAGCCTCTAGAATTCCACATGGGAGTGCCATGTGTGACAGGCATTCTCCATATCACACTCCTCTATGAATTGAGTTGATTTGATCTATGAGGACACCTATCCGAGAAGGGATAAGTGTGTTTGGGATTATATCCCAACTTTACTTGTGGAGAGAACATCAGGACACGTCCCTTGTGGAGAGAAAATGAGGACATGTCAAGGGATTTGACATCGACGTGACACACTATGTGGAGTTGACCCTAAGTGCTCCTAGAGGGAGTAGCCTCTAGAAGTCCAGATGGGAGTCTCATGTGTGACAAACCTTTTTCTACTATGGTGGTTGTGTACCACTGGTGGAGATTGTGTGTCTTTGGACAATAGTTGTGTACTACTATGGAAAGATTCCTCCCTAGATAAGAGGGAGTGTCGATGTTTCAACGTTGAGTGGAACTTCTCCTAGATTGTGCTGCAGACCAAGGTAAATAGGATACATTTATCATAGAGGTGCACTTGTGGTAAATGGGCCCATACATAGTCCTTCCTTGAACATGACAAGGAATAATATGGAATCGAGTTTCTTTAAGTCCTTTACATGTGGCAGTTAGCATCAGGCTGACATTCACTCACAAGTGTGTACTTTTGGTGAAAGATCCTAGTGTGGTGTCTGTCCTAGTAAGGTGATTTGACAAGGAATGATACATGTACTCAATATGTTATATTCTATTACATGCAGACTAAGAGTGAAACTAATCTTAGAGAGAGTTAATTGGCTTAGAGGGAGATCCGTAGAAGGAGCTTTTCCTCGGTTCAGGTGGCAGACAGAGATCTCCCAAGACTGACATACAAGTGTCATGAGTCTAGGGTGAAGTTTGTATACTTGAAAGACAAGCTTGGCATGATGTAGAATGTATCCCTTTGTTGAGATGGAGTGTTGATGTTTGGACAACATCTAGAAGACATTCTCTTAGAATAATAATTAATAATATAATTATTGATTATTAAATATCATTTATAATAAGTAAATAGTTATTAATTATTCAAAGGGACACATCCTTTCATGGATGGTCACCATATGTTCAAGGGACACATCCTTTCATGGATGGTCACCATATGTTCCTTATATATGGAACAATCATCATTGTAATAATATATCGATCATATATCTTCTCATATGAAGAAAAACATCAACATATAGCTTAAATAACTACCCTATATACCACTTCATAGATGACAAGAAGATAGTAGTTTTTTTCTTATTACAACAAGTAATCTCACATATAACCTAAACAAGGCTATGCAATAACATCTATGAAATAGTCTTAAATAGTTTGGAAATTATTTAACAAGGCTATGTGGTCAGAGCTCCCTACAGTCATCGACAAACATGTGGAAGCATAAGTTATAAGGATGCAGGGAAGAGTAATGAAATTTGGAAGAACAACTTATATGTATGAAAGGAAGAATAATGCAAATTTTAGTTTAAACATGTTACTTTATATATCAATTAAAAAATGACAAATGCTTTAGGCAATATCTTAGCGGATGAAAAATGTTTTCTGTAAAGCACAAATATTTAAAAATTAATTTTAATGATGGATAATACAATATTTCAAACAAGCCAATGCTTGATTACCTTACACATTACTTGTTTTTTCCTTGAGTGTATATAATTACATTTTCATAGGATCAAAGAATTGCACTTGGGTATTTTTTGAAGAGTGCAAGAAATGAGTCAACATCCTAGAAAAAACATTGTCATCCTCTCCTTAAAAGTTGTAAGCGCAAACCAAATATTGAAAATATTTAAGTATAAGATCTAATGTTTTGTATAAATCAAGAACGAGAGCCTCAATTTTATGACATTATTTGTACACTCAATGAGTAGGAGGGAGGAAAAATACAGATCGAAACCATGTGATGATATGGTCAAAACTAAAGTGGGTTTTAGTGTCACTTGAAGAGTCTCTCCTAGAGGTTGCTGATAACCAAAATTAAATAAGTCATATTTTTCATCGAGTCGTACGTATTTCTATTTTTTATTGGTTGAATTATTGGTTCCAAAACTTGATAACCATTTTTAAACCCCGAGAACGAGCTCATAAGCAAGTCGGGCATCTATGCACTCAACAATTTGTCTCTAATAGCCCACAGATAGTAGCCGTTAAATACTTGATGGTGGATGGATAAATCCATCAAAGGGGATATTTATTAGATAAGGGGTTTTGAAAAAATGATGTATCGCCCGATCCACATGGTCGGGCGTTCTCATTTCCACATCCATCTAATCAACCCTGTAGAGAGAGCCCTATCTGAATGCTATCTAGACATACTGTTGGAGGTGCATGCTATCCACTACAGAAAGTGCTTTAGAAATGGATTGAAACTGAGTGATCAAGTAGGTATACGATGGAAAAAAAAAGGAGATTTTCTTACCTTTGTGATTGTGAAGAAGAACGTGAATCTCGAATTTTCATATGCTGACAATATAGATCCAAATATCAATCGACATAGTTGTTAACATTGCATAGTCTCTTGGGAGAATAACTAATAATATCCTGGGAGAACAACATTTACTCATCATGGAGTCCTCTAATGATATCATAAATACCTTCTCCTTTAACCAAAACTACCACATGTGTTGTACAATAAACTTGCCATCTTTTCAAATAGTGAAAGCAGTGATTTGTAGTTTGGTGATAATTACTAAACTCACCTAATCAAAATATTCTAAAATCCAAAATGGTTAACCATAAAAATTTATTTGTAGTTTGGTCATAACTACTAAACTCATCTAACTAAAATATTCAAGAATTCAAAATGATTATCCATACATAGAAGAAAATCATAGTCACCTTTTATGTCATGTGTTATCCACTCTTCTTTTCTCTTCATTTTTTACTTTTCATCCAAAGAAAATTAAAATGTTGGGAAAATTTGTAGTTTGATCATAATTACTAAACTCACCTAACTAAAATATTCAAGAATTCAAAATGATTATCTATACATAAGAAAAAATAAATCATAGTCACCTTTTTAAATCATGTGTTATCCACCCCTCATTCCTCTTCATCTTTTACTCTTCATCTGAAGAAAATTAAAACGTTGGAAACATTTTAATATAGTAAATCATTTCATTTAAAACCTTTTTCTCCTACAAACACCTTTAACTAAAAAAATATTTCTCCCAAAATAAAATCATCATGATTGAATACTCTAACAATGTTTTCTTAATTTTACTATTTTTAATTTATTTTTTAATGAGTGAATAATATATTATATCTCTAAACACAACATTTTTGAGAATATATTTCACACTAATGAAACTATATTGCAATAATAAAATTCATATCTTCTATATCTTCTACAACAATGTTTCAAAAAAGGAAGAGGAAGATTACCTAAAATAATAGTCTTTCACTACACTTTGTTGTATAATAGATAGATAATGGCCTCCTATTTATATATTCTAGGATATTTAGGAATTTAGAAGCTAATTAAGTTCAATTTGGTCTATTATGTCTTTAGGTAAATTATTTTTTTCTTTTTTTCTTTTTGTAATTATCAAATATGATTGTCATGATTATGTTCAACTTAGTATGGTTGTTAATTAGTATGAATATTAATTATATAATGTTATGGTTATGATTATATTATAGACATAAAATGATTCAATGGTTCATTTTCTATTTAATATTAATGGCATTTGATTCATTTCTTAACACTCCATTGATGCATGATATCTATTTAGAGAGAATAGAATTTGATAATGAATTATTGAAATATGCTCAAGTAAATTGTTTTCTTTGGAGTTTTTTACCATGAATAAATTAACATACCAATCTTTAATTTGTTTATATGAGTGGTTACTTAAAGTCTTCAACCTATGTTGATATACCTAATTTCTCAAACAATATAAATATTAGACAATATGAAAATAAAAAATATAACAAATAGATAAATACTCAATATGTGAATATTGACGAACATATAAATATGTTTATTTAACTGGAATATGAGTTATAAGAGGCACAAAATACTATGTCATAAAATGTTTTCGCATAGCAAAACCCTACACTAACTCAGGATATTATAAAAAATATTCCAAAACATAGAAATTAAAAGTTATTTATGGAGATGCCTTTCTCCTCTCTATAATGTTTAAATGATGATCTTTTACATTGATTTTTCTTTTTTAAATCTTCAATTTTTTCTATATTCAAATTCTTTATGAAAATGTAGGTAATCTCATTCTATATCTAAATAGAAACCAACTTAACATCTTTTCTTCTCACTTATATAATCTAATAAAATGGTGATTCATCTCTATATCATTAATATTAGAATGATAAACATAGTTCTTGAAAATACTTTTGAGTTCTATATATCACAAAACAAAGTTGTAATATCATTTTATAGAAACTTAAAGTAACTAAGAATGTTTATTAGACAAATTTCTTCCTATATAACCTAAATAACCTTATATACTTCATAGATGATAATAATATACATGACAATAATATAGTAGTTTTTTTCTTATTACAACACGTAATATTACATATAACCTAACTAAAAATGTTTATTAGACAAATTTCTTCACATATAACTTAAATAACCTTATATACTTCATAGATGACAACGATATAGTAGTTTTTTCCTTATTACAACAAGTAATATTACATATAACCGAAACAAGTCTATGCAATAGCATCTATACCTATCGAAATAGTCTAAAATAGTTTTGAAATATTATAACAAGGTTATGTGGTCAGAACTCACTACAGTTATTGGCAGACATGTGGAAGCATAAGTTATATGGACGCGATGAAGAGTAATGAAATTTGGAATCACAACTTATATGCATGCGAAAAAGAAAAAGAGTAATGAAAGTTTTAGTTTAAACATGTTAATTTATATATCAATAAACAAATGACCAATGTTCTGGTAAGTATCTTAGCCGATGGAACTTTTTTGTAGAAAGCAAAAATAACTAAAAATTAATTTTAGTAAAAGATAAAAGAATATTTCAAACAATCCATTTCTTGATTTCCTTACACGTTACTTGTGTTGGCCTATAGTCAAGAGAATTACATGTTCATAGGATCACAGAATTGGACTTGTGTATTTTTTAAGAGTGCGGGAAATGAGTCAACATCCTTAAAAAACATTGTCATCCTTAAAAAACATTCTTAAAAATTGTAAGAGAAAACCAAATATTGACAAGGAGTGAAGTATAAGATCTAATGTTGTGTATAAATCAAGAATGAGAGCCTCAATTTTATGACATTATTTGTACAATCAATGAGTAGGTAGAAGTTAAAATACCGATCCAAACCATGTGATGATATGCTCAAAACTAGAGCGGGTTGTAGTGTGAGTTGAATAGTCTCTTGTAGAGTTTGTTGATAACCAAAATTAACTCAGCCATCTTTTTCATCCAGTCGTATGTATTTCTATTTTTAGTGGTTGAATTATTGGTTCCAAATCTTGATAACGATTCCTAAGCCCAAGAACCCCGCCAAAAATCTCATAAGCAAGTTGGGAATCTATGCACTCAACCATTTTTTAGGTTGAGGGCTATAATATCCCACAGATAGTAGACCTCAAATACTTGATGGTGGATGGATTCCATCAAAAGGGATATTTATTAGATAAGGGGTTTTGTTAAAATGATTTATCTATGGATCCGTATACTCGGGGGTTCTCATTTCCACTTCCATCTAATAAAACTTGTATAGAAATCCCTATCCCAATGATATCTAGACATACTTATAGAAGCGCATGGTAATCCACTATAACAAGCACTTTAGGAATGGATTGAAATTGAGTGATCAAGCAGGAAGCAAATGGAAAAACAAGAGAGATTCAGATGTATGTTATTACTTTTGTCACTGTGAAGAAGAACATGAATCTTGAATTTTCATATGCGGACAATATTGATCCAAATACCAATCAACATAGTTTTTATCATTGCATAGTCTTTTGGGATAACAACTATAACCATTCTTCAAGTTGTGGATGTTTGACTATTTTCTCGAGAATCGTCGTCTCTGGGGACAACCGCTAATATCCACATGACCATCCTTCATGTTGTATAGCTTTTCCTATTTGTTGGAGCAACTATAGTTATATTAAAGACGTGGTCACCAAGTTTTCTCATCATTAATAACAACATCAAGCAGATCCAAATTTTGAGAAAGTCAATATCCTTTTTAAGAGAGGATATTAATATAAAACAAGTAGTGGAGGTCAAACCATCACGTGTATCATCCAAATTATAGCTCCACTAGCATAACCAAAGTAACGAGAGGTAAATGTAGATCCCAATAACATGGCAGTTAGAAAGATAGAATGATATAACTTTACATACTAGAATGATAGAATGTCCTTATTAGTCGAGTCCATGCTTCGGGACTATAGCATTCACTCGGTGCATTTTGTTGTAATAGTAGGTGTATTTTGTAGGGATTATAGCATTCACTTGGTGCATTTTATTGTAATAGTAGGTGTATTTTGTAATTGATTAAGATTTTTTTAATATATTTATTATTTCAAATTTTTTTAAACATTATATTTTTCAAATATTATAATTTATTATATATAAGTTTTTATTGGTTTTGATTGAAATTTTATTGATAGGACATAATTTCCATAGTGTGTAATCTTATTGATAGGACATAATTCTCCTAGTGTGTTCATTTTTTTTTGTTAATTTTTTTTTTTTTGGTTAATTGTGAGAG
>SNQJ01S0003866.1:20536-50583 GCA_010110895.2 Picea sitchensis
TCAAAAAAAAAAAAAAAAATTATATCATTGGATTACAGGAAATTAAATAAATTATATCATTGGCTTACAACCACTTATTTTAATTTCTCTATCCATTAATACCCATTAACTGTATCAAGATAATTCTAGGTACCATGTAGGAACCTTCTGGTTCGGCCAAGCCTTGATTATACTACTCATCAAATGCAGTGTGGCTTGGCGGATTGGATCGGAAGAGACGTGCTGCCAACTATGCTCTTGTAGGATTATCGGGATTTAAACCTAGGTAATTGGGTAGCAGGTTTTGATCCTGTTATTAGGAAGTTTGAATCCTTTCATCCCAGACTTATTTCATTGGTTCCCGTTTTCTGTTCCAAGAAAACATTGTTCCTATTCCCAACCTGTTCATAAATCCCTCTCTCGATCAAGGGAGACTTAGATAACCAACCAGGGGCGTGTACAACCAGATTGTACAACACACGACTTCTTTAGCAGACTTAAAACAAAGAGAAACAATGCAAAGGTAAGTGGGTTTAACAACGCTAGGAGACTTCATTAAAATAACGAATGCAGTATACCTAGGAGCATATCTATAAGAATACCTAGCTGCAGAACCAGCATAGTCCCTACGTTATTCAATTCTGGGGCTTATTGAAGATTCTGCCAATGGATAGACCAAAATCTGTGATTAACGCCCAAACCATCTCCACCACTCTCTAGTATTTTCCTTCTGCCTCTGGTGTCGTCCCATCCAGTTCGCTTACAGCCACTCAATTGTAATTTCTCTATCCATTAACTATATCAAGATATTTTTAGCAGTCTATCCATTAACTGTATCATGTATCTGTAGCAGTCAACAATCAAGATAGCTGTGTAGAAAATGAAGGCAGATTGGAGTTTGGATTTTGGCTTTTACAAATACCTGATGCAAAAGACAAAAAAACAAATAAATTCCACGCAGTCAACAAATAAACTTTACACACTAAACTCTGCGCAGTCAAACAAATAAACTTCGCGCACTAAACTCTGTGTAGTCAAACAAATAAAATTCATGCACTCCAACTCCACATGCGCTCCAACAACGTTGTATGAAGTCAATAAATAAAATAGTGTATCAACAGAGAGAACACCTCTGAATACAAAAGAAGTTTATTCAATGTGCTTTCAAGCTATTTTTTGTATATCTATCTATGAATTACAATTCAACTATGGTATTTAAACACCAAAAATTTCCCCTTCGATCTACCTAAAGGATTTAATCAGGGCAGTGATGGTATCTGGTTTCCTTCAAAGGTTAAGGCAGCCACCGCTTAAGTAATGTAAGACAAATTAGTAATCGATGGTTAATCCTCGAGTCTTAAAGCATTAAGCCACCAATTTACCGTTTTCACAGAGGCAGTGAAATGATTACATCCTAACATACTCCCTCTTAATCATTTCAGAGCAAAACGAACTTAAAATATGTAAAACAAAATTGTTGTAAACAATGCATTACAACTTGTAGACCCCAATATTTCTTCTATGGATTTTAAACAATTCATTTCCCAAAGACTTCGTAAATATATCTGCAAATTGTTCTTCAGATCTGCAGCACTAGATATAAATTTATTTACCATTTACCAGGTCTCGAATGAAATGATACCTTGTATCAATGTGCTTACTCTGTTTGTGAAAGACATGATTCTTTGACGGAAGATTTATTGTCACATAAAATTTGGGTTGCATCATTCTAGTCATACAACAATTCATTCAAGACCCTTCTCATCCACACAACTTGACATGCAGCTACAACTGTTGCAACATACTCGCCTCAGTAGAAGATATAGTCACAATGGGTTTTTTCTTTGATTCTCGTGCCACTGCTCCAGATCCAAGACTAAACACATACTTAGATATGATTTTCCTATCATCAATGGAACCTGCAAAATCATTATTAGTATATCCGATCAACTCAAAGTTTAAACTTGATGTGTATCATATACCAAAGTCAGTTGTTCCAGCAACATATCTCAGGATCCTCTTTCCTGCTTGTCAATGAGTACTCTTCAGAGTCTCCATGAATCTCGAAATCAATCATCATAATTGAATAACAACCTTTTATAAATTTTTCTATTTCTTATTTTTGAATGAGTAAAGAATATATTTGTTTCCCTAGACACAACATTTTTTAGAATATATTTCACACTAATGAAACTATTTTGAAATAATGAAATTCATATCTTCTACAACAATGTTTCACCAAAAGGAAGAGGAAGATTATTCAAAATGATACTCTTGCACTTGCCATCATTATATAATAGATAGATAATGACCTACTATTTATATATTGTAGGATATTTAAGTATTTACTTGCTAACTAAGTTTAATTTGGTTGATTGTATCTTTAGGTAAAGTGTGTTATTGTATTGGTCTTGATTATGTTCAACTTAATATAGTTATTAATTAGTATGGATATTAGGTATATAATGTTATGATCATATTATATTATACACAATAATATATATTTAAAGAGCATGAAGGTTCAGTTGTTGATAAGCTCAAGTAAATTGATTTTTTGGATGTATTCATATTTCATTTGTTTGTGTGAATACTTATTTAAAGTGTTCAACCTATGTCGATATACTTAGTTTTGGTGTATGAGAATCCCTTGGTTGTGGGACAAGGGACTCCCCTCCGCCCAACGATTTTACTGGTAACATCTACAGAGGTGTACATACCCTACCCCCCTTTGGATTTGAACTTGCAACCTCTTAAGAGGAAACACATGTTCTTAACCATTAGGCCCACTCAGGCTGTATACAATAATAATAATCTATTTTTAAGGTCACAACTAAGCCACACCAAATTGTTGTATGAGACCCCCTTGTTTGTGGGACAAGGGACCCCTTCTGCCCAGCGTTTTGACTGGTAAAGTATATAGAGGTATACATACCCTACCCCCCTTTGGATTTGAACTCGTGACCTCTTAGGAAGAAACACATGTTCTTAACCATTAGGCCCACTCAGATTGTATTATACATATATGAGAATAAAAAATATAACAAACAAATATATACTCCATAATACATATAAATTTTTATAACTAGAATATAAGTTATAAGACATACAAAAATATGATGTCCAAAAAAAATTTAGCATAACAAACCCTACACTAACTTACGATATTATAAAAAAATGTTTCAAAACATAGAAATTAAACATTATTTCTTGAGATTTCTTACTCCTCTCCATAATGTTTAAATGATTATATCTTACATCAATTTATTTTTGTAAAATTTTCAAGTTTTTCTCTATTCAAATTCTTTATGAAAATGTAGGTGACGTCATTCTATGTTGAAATATAAACCAACTTAGCATCTCTTCTTCTCACTTATCATAAAATGAAATGGTGATGCATATCTACATGATTAATCTGAGAATGGTAAACATGGTTCCTCAAAATACTTTTGAGTTCTATGTATCACAAAACTGAGTTGTAATATCATTTTATAGAAGCTCAAGGTGACTAAGAATCTAGAAAAAATTCTTCTCATATAGCCTAAGTAAATACCTTATATACTACTTCATAAATGACAATGATATAGTGGTTTTTTTCTTATTACAACAAGTAATCTCACATATAGTCTAAATGTAACAACCCCTCTGTTATGTCATATAAGTATTTGAGAAACGGTATGAATTTTTTTTGGAACATTAATAAACATCATTAGAACAGGAGAAACATTATAGCAGTATACATCTATAATACACATTCTACTTCTTTGAATCCATTTGAAAAACTAGATTTAGATACTTCTTTAAGCATGAAGGAATTTGTCACTTCACGTAAAATAAAATACAGCTAGCCACCCAACTTATCCTGCAGGGTTAGGAATTCCAAGACACATAATGAACGCTCAAGTATACGATTTGTCTGATTGATCTTGACCATTTAAGGTCTCAATATTGGATATTGTTCTTAGGAACAAGGAAGTGTCTAATTCCCATAATTTCAATTCATTCGACAATTTAACTATAAATTAAAATGTTCTTAACTACCTTTATGCAAACAGAGAAGATCTCATAACATGGTTACTTCATCATAACATCATTGCATACTAATTAAATAATTTATCACCTTACTCATATAAGGATGGGAATAAATTCCAGAAACATCAAGACAATAACCTTAAACATTAAAACATAATCATTTTAATCGGCAATCTACAATTTATGACAATTTTAAATCGCTTAGATATAGTGAAGAAATCACCTATAACTCGGAGAGAGTCGATTATAAGAAAGAGTTTAAGTTATGTAGGAAGCTTGAAGCTTCTCTTCAGGTACCATGGTGCCATACTTCCAGAGTCAACTCTAGAAGTGTATGGACAGGCTCCTCGAAATCCCAAGTAAAGAAGAAACAATCCTTTGTACACGCATATATCCTTTCAAGTCGGGCATGGGTATCTAACCTTCAAAACTACAAAGCTCGGAAGAGACAATGTGAACAAACATAGGGGAGGTGCAAAATACACACTCAACAATTAGAATCTAAATCTTAGGAGGAATGTGCTAAGAGAATTGGATTTCAAATTAAGGAAAATATCAAGGGGGACAGAGTGTACATGATTCAACGAGGAACCAAAGGTTGAAATCCCTTTGAAGGGAACTAGTGGACATGATTTGATCATGAGGAAATTAGAATTCCCACACTTGTCAGATCAGACAAAAGATGCACACTTGTTAAAATCCTTAAGACCTTCGGGCTTCACCACTTCGGCAGATACGAGTCACCTGTTTTAAGAGAGCCACGATGCCTGAAGTCATGAGATTATATACACCGTAGATCGGTGAAAGAATACTAGCCATTGGATCCCCAAGGGTTCGGACAATCGACTTAAAAGGTTAAAAAAGGTAAAGGGTGAAAGAAATCCCAAATCATCGAAGTCCCATAGTGGAGAACAGGTTTAGATCTGTCGATCAAACAAGGGTCATTAGATCTATGATCCTTCATATTCGGAGGTTGAGTAATTAGGAAAATGAGTCATGTTGTTAAGGTTAAGGGACTCCTAGAGTCCCGGAGTATGGAGTACATCAGTATCGTCGAATGTGGGGTACACGAGTCTATAGATTCGACCATTCAAATTTCGGTCGTTCGGGAGGTGTGTTGAAGTTTTGAAGGTGGGAATGGTTTGAGACTCCCGAAGTCTGAAGTTAATCTTGACCACTGCCAACGGATAATAAAGGACCGTCATATGTGAGGGCTCATCCTTTATTATCTCATAGGAAAACCAAAGTTGCAAAGATAAATATTTGGAAGCCAGGAGCCTTGAATTATCGGAGTGTTGGAGCCTCGTCTCAGAGATCTTGACTGCTAATATGTCAAATTCCACCTGTCACTTATTCCAGGTGACACGTGGAACTCATTTTGGGTACCTTGGGTTACGTCATCTATGCTAAATCAAGTGACACGTGTCACTCTCATCTTTTGACATGTCATCGAACCGACATCATGGATTCCATGTCACTCTAGGATATTAGAACCCAAATTAAACCCAATTCTCTGAAGGGTCGTATCTACGAAACCACTTCTAGCTGTAGATCATAGCAATATAAAGGGATCGTTGATCTCCGAGTTAAACATGATTCGGTTATTTGGTTGAGTTAAGAGGTAAAGGTTAAGGGTTACGAAGACCCTGAATTTATAAACTTCCATAGTAAAGGAGATCCATAGATCTAGTGAACAACAAGGACCATTAGATCTTCAAGTCTGAGTCCTTCAGAGGGTTGAGAATTCATCACTCTAGTGAAAATGGGTTGCTGAGTAAAAAGAGATCCCTGGAGTTCCGAACTCCGGAGTGGACTACAACCGTTAACTAAGGTAAAGTGTAAATCATCAGATATCTAAGATTTATGGTGGTTCAATTACTGAGATGGGATGGTTTCAAGTTGTACAGATGGAAAACCCCAAATTCCAGATGTTCCATAGTGTATATCCACCGTATAATTTGTAAGAGGAAAATCATCGCCAGCCATTAGATTTTATGCCAAAAATTACAAAGGAAGGTGGTAGGGTAGGGTGACCTACAACTGTCAATCAGCTGAGCTATGACCTAATTCGATCGATTAGCAATTTGAGAGAGAAGGAGTGTTGAGTTGAAGAAACCTTCAAAACGTCGGAGTTTTGGAGCCCCAAATAGCGCCCCTTAGGTCTAGCACCAGGTTTTGTCTCTCGGTCACATGCATAACTTGGTTTAGGAAAAAGGGCTAACACTCATATTGGAAGTAAGTAAAAATATTCTTGAAAACCCAAGAATGGGCATCCCACAAATCCCGAATTAAATGGATTTAAGTAACAAACGTTTTAAAAAAATCCATGCCCCTAGAGACTTTGGGTAAAAAAAAATCTAATATGAGAAAAACAATAACCCAGGGTTTAACAATTTCACGAAATTACACCATTCGACAGAATTGATAGATCATAGGCTTAAAAATAAGTGAGGAACAATTTTCAGATATGAAATACAATGATAGAGATCCCATCATAAAATTAGTTTAGTAATTAATTAAGTTCAATAGAGAATCAAAACATAACATCGGAATAATCGTTAGCTTACCAGAGAACTATGCATTGTTAAAATTTCCTAAAATAACTCAACTGTAACTCTGATCATCATATTCAGGTAAGGATTGAAATACAGACTTAACATAAGCATTATGAAATATAACAATTAACCATACAATGAGGATCAAGCCACTCATATAGAGTTCTGAAAACGTCTAAAATGTTCATCGAAGATTTTAAATAGCATTGTAACTATTATTCCTTGATCAACAAAACTTAACAATTGCCATTAAGTAAATCTAGTGAATTTCATAGGATCCCTAACAATATATTATAGTAATACATTGAAATACCAATGAAATTTAGAATGTAAAATACCAGAACCAACAAATGTTGTGTAAGGAAGATGTCTTCAGAATATTGCGCTCCTTCCTTTCCTTCGCTTTCTAATCATAGAGAATTCACTAGTACCTCCCAACCAACGCTAGGGGTAGTCTTCTTCCCCCTTATCCTCCCAAGCCAAAAAGGGGCCACACATAGAAAAACCAACAATCTATCTCCAAGAATTTTCCTTGCAAGGAAGAGCTTCCACTCTCTTAAAAGTCTGGTAATCCCAACTCTCACAAGTAAAAACAGTCTAATCAAAATTTGGCAGCATAACAATGCTCAGAAAAATCAAATCCATTTCCCTTCTTCAGAAACTACTTTTACATATTTTTATTCCATGACCCATGTTTGCATACACAAATAATTAAATTTTCAGTTAATTTAATTTTGGATTACTCACTCACACACTTGTCACATTTTCCCCAAGTTACACAAGTAATTACAAATTTTATTTTAATTGAAAATGTCATATTGCCTCACATTCCTCAATGTGTTCCTATTTTTACTCCTAGGTGTCCCTTTATTCCCTAGATTCTCATTTAAGGAGTGTTCCTAACTAGATATTATTTAGAGTTTAAAAATGAGTCTCCTTCTAGTTAGACTAGAGTGGTTGGATTCTAAATTCTATTCTATGTACAACCAACCTCTCTAGTTATTATTTATTTCTATTTTAAATTTCCTTTCTATTAAGCTCATGCACACACATGTGCCTTTTATCTAGTCTCTAGATCTTACCAACCTTTTCCTAGTATTACACTTATCTCAATTTTGAATATTTAAGATAGTTCCAAAATCAAAATTTAACTTAGGCAAATTCTTATACTTAGGCGAATTCTTATACTTAGGCGCTGACATTTTTTAGACTTCTCAACTAGAATCTATCATTTAATTAATTAGTTAATTCAACAAGGTCTACATAACTCAATGTTTTCTATGCCACCTAGATTTATTAACTCAAGTTTAATTATTCGGCATGCCCTTCGAGATGCACTTCTGTGCTCCAAGGGTGCCACTCTCCTTAGACATATTTTGGAAGTTCTTCGACCCTTGGAATCAACACTCCACTTAGTCGACCTTGTGAGAGACTAAGGGATTCCAAGTAATAAGGACTCTACCTTATTACGCACCCCTTAGAAATCCTTGTGAGAAACTCTCTCAATCTTCCCTCTTGACATCGTGGACATATCGAACTAGGTAATCGTTAACCTACAGTTTAGACCGGGATGGGAGTGCTAGTAGGCTATGACAGGGACACGGTCACACCTCTCCCTCAAATGTCTAGTTTCTATGCATGTCCCCTCTACTCCTTATGTGACTCATATTAGCAAGCATCGTCAAGCAACCATCCATTGAAAAAAAACTGTCCATAATTTTATATACAGGCATCATATTGTAATAAATCATACATCATATGTGCGTGAATTTAAATACTCAATAAATAAAATCCAGTCCCTGACTCAATCCATATTCCAAGGGATCCATCGATGCCATCAACATCCCTAACATGTCGTGTGTCATTCACACTCAGTACGACTCATCAAAATCATCTATCAATATATATATATATATATATATATATATATATACACACAAACATCAATAAAATCAATAAGACAATAATCCTCAATATCATCATATATAACCCAAAATCTGAATGAAATCACAATGTGTCATACCTAGATCACTTGCAAGCAAGAGCCCTCAAATAATAACTCAATAATGGTGTACATAGTAGAGATGGATGTTACACTAAACAAGTCTATGCAATAGAATTTATACATGTCGAAATAATCTGAAATAGTTTGGAAATATTGTATAACAAGGTTATTTGGTTAGAGCTCCCTACAATCATTGGAAAACATGTTGAAGCCTAGGCTATATGGACACGGGGAAAAGCAATGAAATTTGGAAGAACAACTTATATGCATGCAAGGAATAGTAATGAAAGTTTTAGTTTAAACATGTTACTTTATATATCAATTAACAAATGGCCATTCTTCTAGGAACTATCTTAGAGGATGAAAAATGTTTTCTATAAAGCACAAATAACTAAAAGTTAACTTTAGTGAAGGATAATACAATATTTCAAACAATCCATTGCTTGATTTCCTTACACATTAGTTGTGTTGGCCTTTAGTTCAGGTAGTTGGACTTATATATTTTTTGAAGAGTCTAGGAAATGAGTCAACATCCTAGAAAAAACATTGTCATTCTCTTCTTAAATTTTGTAAGCACAAACCAAATATTTACAAGGAGTGAAGTATAAGATATAATGTTGTGTATAACTCAAGGATGAGATCCTCAATTTTATGACACTATTTGTACACACTCAATGAGTAGGCAGGAGGAAAAATATACAGATCCAAACCATGTGATGATATGCTCAAAACTAAAGTGGGTTCTCTTCTTAGTTGAATATTCTCGTAGAGGTTGTTTTTAACCAAAATTAACTGATTCATATTTTTCATCGAGTCGTAAGTATTTCTATTTTTCATTGTTGAATTATTGGTTCTTAATCTTAATAACCATTCCTAACCTTGAGAACCCCACCAGCAAGATCATAAGCAAGTCGGGCATTTATGCACTCAACCATTTTCGAGGTTGAGGGATCTAATATCCCACATATAATATCCCTCAAATACGTGATGGTGGATGGATTCCATCAGAAGGGATATTTATTAGATAAGGGGTTTTGGAAAAATGATGTATCTACGAAGACGCATGGTCGAAGGTTCTCATTTCCACGTCCATCTAATCAAACTTGTATATAAATCCCTAACCCAATGCTATCTAGACATACTCTTGGAGGTGCATGTTATTCGACTCTAGAAAGCGCTTGAGGAATGGATTGAAATTGAGTGATCAAGAAGGCAGTTGATGGACAAACAAGAGAGATTCCGAAGATAGCGAGGTATATTCTTACCTTTTTTATTATGAATAAGAACATGAATCTTGAATTTTCATATGCTGACAATATTGATCCAAACATCAATCGACATAGTTGTTAGCATTGCATAGTCTCTTGGGAGAAAAACTAATATCCATTTTATTCTTCAAGTTGTGGATGTTTGACTATTTGTTGGAAAAACGTTGTCTCTTGGGACAACCACTAATATCCACACCATTGTTCATGTTGTACATGTTTTCCTATTTGTTGGAGAAACTATAGTTATATTAAAGACGTGGTCACCAAGGTATCTCACCATTAATAGCAAAAAATCTAGCATTCTTCCTTGAAGCAGATCCAAATTTTGAGAAAGTCGATATCCTTGTTAAGCACATATATTAATATAAATCAAGTAGTGGAGGTCAAACCATCACCTCTAGTAGCCCAATTATAGTTCCACCAACATAATAAAAGTAAGTATAGGCAAAGGTAGATCCCATTAAAATGTGAGTTAGAAAGATAGAATGATATCATGTTTAAGAGCCGAGATCATTAGCAATAAAACCAGTGGGAGTACAAAACATAGTCTCTTCTATGCAGACACTTAGTTGGGTGTAGTTCACTGGGAGAAATAAACCGAACTATTGTTGAGTGGAAATATAATTTCCTTTTATTTATTTATTGTACCCTCCAAGAATAAGGACTTTGAATGCTAAAAACCATTAACAGGAAGCTAGACCCAAATAAGCGATGGAGTGAGAATAGTGAAAATACAAAAGATGTTGTAAAAAGAAGTGGCTCACATGTAGAAACGAAATGCGCAATTATAGGATGCGTGGAAAATAACATCATGATGTTGTGTAAGAACATTGTGGAATTTGCAAGGTTCGCACAACTCTAAGTGTGTAATCCATATAAACAACTACAAAGAGAGGATAGTGGAAATTACATTAGGTTAATCATTTATGTTGTGTTTTATTTTCCCACATAACCATATGCTGATATTGTATTGAATCCTATGGTTATGATTCCAACAATTTAACCACCACTTCTATAATAAGACTTCAAATACCACCACTAATCATAATCCAAAAAATCAATTATCAATATTTTGAAATAAAATTTATTTTTGAAACTTTTGTTATAATATTCATATAAGATCGGTTAACTGCAAACTAATATGCAGTAAATGAAGATCTAATTTGTATATAACATGCCTATATGCACATATAATAACTACCTGTAAGGTCTTCTAGGACACCCATCGAGGATGCACACTCCTTGGGAAGAGTCGGTTATAGAACGAAAGACGAGCACAAGGAGAAATCAATTGGTGGGGAAAACAAAGACATTTGGGTGTTGGAAGGAGAACCTTGGGGAACAATGTTGATGTGCAAACCCAAAGGGGCACACAACCTTATACCCTAGCAATGAACGATGAAAAATTGGGATGCATTTTGCAAAGGTGGGGAAACTTGGGAGCATGATCAAGGAGTGGACCCATCTAATCTTAGAAGCATGGGAATTTTCGAGAGGTTAGACGACCCAATCGACACACCCATGGAGAGTCTTAATGATCGACACAATTAAATAACACAAGGAAAGTGGTGTGCTACTGAGGATGGGTTGGATCGACACAAGAGACAAATGGTTGATAGGAAGTGGGGCACACAATCGTAGATGAGTTTAGTGGGTCCAAGGAGTGGCGCTATCTTCGATTGAGTGTGATAATTTTTGAAGGGGAAA
Organism: Picea sitchensis; assembly: GCA_010110895.2. Taxonomy (NCBI): domain Eukaryota; kingdom Viridiplantae; phylum Streptophyta; class Pinopsida; order Pinales; family Pinaceae; genus Picea; species Picea sitchensis. The sequence goes on from SNQJ01S0003866.1 coordinate 32,080, forward strand.
AACACACCAAAGAGATGCAATGTTTCACACAAGTGTCCCTTGGAGTCGATATAAGGGAAAGGGTGCACAATCAAAGGATAGCATGAAGAACAAGTGAAGGAAAGAGATGGGGATCTTTGAGTCTAGGTGAATTAGTGGAGTATAGGTTAGGCTACATCAAGGAGAAACAACAAGGGGAAGTATTGGTGTGATAGGACTACAGGTCTAGACAATAATGATGTATTAAGGATAAGTGAATAGTGGGTGCATGAGATCAAATTATATTTGTGGGATGTTAGAAGTACCACCATAACAAAACAAGGAAATATGACTAAATATATGACCATTTGACAACAAAATAATGATTAAAATGACTAAATATACTACCAATGGACATAAATCAATTAATAAAAATGACTAAATATGATACCAATGGACAAAATAAATGAATAAAAATGATTATATATACTACCAATTGATGACAATTAATGATCACAATGACTAAATAAATGACGACCATGACTAAATACATGACCAGTTAACAACAATCAATGACTAAATAAACGATTAAATATACGACCAAATCGATCAATCAAAACAACCAAGAAATGGCAAAAATTGATTTAGTCACAAATTTGGTCGCGTTATAAATGACCGGAAATAAACTACTAATGGTCATGTGACCAAACTTACTCATTTATATGCAATTTCCAGTAGTTTTTTTAGTCATTTATTGTTGTTTTCTACTAGTGCAAGCAAGCAAGGTGGAAAGACTTCCTCACAAAGCTTGACATGACCATTTACTATAGGTTGGGAAGGTTGAATGTTTTCACAGATTCCTTAAGAATAAAGGAAAAAATCACTTTCCTAGAGGAGGAATATGAGTTGCATAAATCATGGGGGTAGTTGGATTCTTATCTTGGAAGATTTGCATGATCACATCAAGTATGGGTTAGAGCATGATCACACACCAAAGGACATCACGAAGTAGGTAAAGGAGGGAAAAAAGTAAATGTTTTGGAAACACGATCGATTTTCGTACTTTTGGGACCAAATCTTTGTCCCTAAGTCATCCAACCTCAGAAGGGAAATCATGAAGGAACGTGATAGGTTTCCTTGGACTAGATACTCACAAAAATAAAGAATGATGGTGTTGTTGGAGCGAGGTTAATTTTGGGAGTGGGTGAAGTAGGATGTGGAAGATTTTGTCCACACTTTCCTTGTATTCTAAGGATAAGACATACACCTGAATGAGAGAATGGTTGTTGGAAACTTTACTGATTCTGGAGAGACCATGAAAAAGTGTCTTAATGGAATTCATCACACAACTTTTGATGGTGCAAATACACAATGGGATTTTTCTTATGGTGGATTTATTCTCCAAGTATGTCATATTTGTTGCGACGAATATTCAATGCAACATCAAAGAAGTTTCGAAGTTGTTTTTCAAGCACATAGTGAATTATTAGGGTATTCCACTAAAAATTATGTCAGACAAGGATGCAAGGTTCACGAGTAAGTTTTGGAAAACATTATTCAATATTGTGAGGATGAAGTTGTTAAGGATTTCATCCAACCATCCACATAGATAGATGGGAATATTGAATGAATTAATGCACTTCTAGAGGACTACTCACATCAATATGTACAAGTGAATCATATGATTTGGTTGAAATTGTTGGATGTCACCCAGTTTATCTACAAATTATAAAAGAGTTCAGTGGTGGGCTACAATCCTTTTGATTTGATGAACAAAAAAAACCTGGAACTTCCCATTTTGTAACATAAGGTTTATTATTCGACGAATCCATCAGTCACAAGTTTCATGAAGAGTTGGTAGGGTCAGTTGGAGATATCTTGCACACAAATGAATAACGTACAATAAAGAATGAAGCAATGGGAAAATCGTAGCAGGAATGACATAGAATTCCAAGCAGGAGAGTTGGTTTTACTCAAGTTGAGAAGAGATTAGTTACCACGACCGAAAGGGATGGATCCATATCCCATGTTGAGGTATAAGGGACCTTTCAAATTTTCTGATAAGATTGGAAACATCACCAATATATTGGAGTTGTCATTCCACATGTGAAACATTCATATTGTCTTCTATATTATCTAATTTAAGTCATGCAAGAGGGACCCATATGACCCAACTCGAGTTGAACCATCCAGAGCACCAAACATGGTTGTAGATAAGTCATAGTTGTAGGTAGAGAATATATTGGAACATCAAATATTTGGCTAAGGAAGAGTTCAATTTCATGGGTAATTTGTCCATTGGAAGAAAAAACCCGACGAAGAGAATAGTTGGGAAATATAGGAGACCGTGTGGAAGTATGAGGACATGATTTGTGAGTTTGAAAAAGGTTACTATGGATCACAAGTGGTATTGAAGTTGACTGGATTCCAAAACGTTTAGTGGGGGAGGATTTCATTCCTTCGAGGAAACACAAATATTGTTTGTTCTCCTTTGAAGGATTCAACGATGAAATAGATGAAGAGCATAAGGAGGAAATAATCAGTGCGGAAAACAAAGACATTTTTGTGTGGGTAGGAGAACCTTGGGGAACTCTTGTGACGTGTGATCCCAAGGGGAACAGACCTTTCTTCCCTTTAGATGTAAAAATAATGCTTGAATTATATTTGGGAAAAGGTTAGGCAACTTTGGAGTACACCCAAGGAGTAGATCTTTCTGCACATGGTAGCATGGGCACGTCAGAGAGGTCAGATAACCCCATTGACACACCCATGGAGAGTTGAAATGATAAACACAAGGTAATAATAAAATGAAATTGACTTTCACCTAACTATGGGGCATGTTGGTCCAAAAGAAAAAAATTTGATGGTCGTGCAGGTTTAGATGGGTGCACTGTGTCCACGAAGGGGCTCAATCATCGATTAGTGTGACAGTTCGAGAAGGGGTTCAACACACCTAATAGACATAATGTTCCACGCAAGTGTCACTTAGAGTCCATATAAGGGAAAGGATGCACAACCAAATACTATAATGAATAAAACATGAAGGAAAGAGACATGGATCTCTCAAGCTCGGTGCACTAGTGAGGTGCGCCTCATGTAGAGAAAAAGAGAAAAGACAAGTGGAAGTATTAGTGATCCATATTATTTTGAGAATGAATTGAAGGTGGTGATATAATAAGTAAATACACATAGATATTGCAAGAAAAAAATAGATATAGTAATACACAATTTCTATTAATGAAATAAATGTACAGAAACTATAAAAATATTGAGTGAGTGAACTTGGTAGAATGGTGGTAGCTTATCTCTGAGAAGAGATTTGATGGCTACGTTAATTCACAAGAAGATGATGTTTAATGAGGCTCAAAATATATTTTTAACATAAATAATCAATGATAAAACCATAAACATACAAAACTCTAACCCCAAAAGCTTAAACACCAAAAGGTTTGTGGGCCTGGATGGGGGTAGTTGACATGTCAACTTCCCAAGTGTGTAAATTTTGCATACGATCTCTTTTTGGGGCAAGGGAACATGAGAGATTGTTCAAAAGGTATAATTGATAAGAACACATTCTAATTGGGCTCGGGCCTCCAAAATTAAAAAAAATGTTGTTTAGGGCCTCAAAATGCCCCTGGAAGTATAAGACCCAAACAAACGTAGAAAAACTACCAAGGCCAAAAAAAAAATTGAGCTAGTGGAATAGGTGGGTTGCCACCGATACCTACTTGGATCATTCCTCCCCCATTAGGAAGCAATGGTCCCCATTGCGTCAAGGTCCCGTGGGATATGGAGAAGCTTTTGTTGAATCTCAACCTCAGTNAAAAAAAAAATTGAGCTAGTGGAATAGGTGGGTTGCCACCGATACCTACTTGGATCATTCCTCCCCCATTAGGAAGCAATGGTCCCCATTGCGTCAAGGTCCCGTGGGATATGGAGAAGCTTTTGTTGAATCTCAACCTCAGTGAGTTACTTTCCTTGCTAAAGAAGTTGTCCTGGTTAGCTTCTTGAAGGCTATCATGAACTTGTTGTTGAAGGGTTTGGATCCATTCAACCAATATAGCTGCATGATATTCCTGAGTGTGGGAGTAATATGTTAGTGAATATGCAACATAAATATCTATATCAATGGGGGCTAATGGTTGGAAACCCAAGTACACCTGAAAAGAGTTGTGGCCAATAAAGTTATGAATGGTTCTTTTATAACTTGGATTGAATGGGCAGTGTGGAGGCACCCCAATAAGAGAAAATGAATAACTTTGTGTTATTCTACAATCTTGTCACCTTGCTTCTATTGGAAATAAATGTACTTCGAGGAGGCTATAATGGTCGTAGTGTCCTTCTGTTCACCTTTTAATCAGATTGTGGAGAAGATAAACTTTGTTGTAAGAGAGACTACTTTACGACACTATTACACTTATGGTATCCTATGGAGTTGAGCCACTAGAGTAACAATGACACTATGAGGTCAAGACTCATAGACAACATGACACTTCCACATATATGGTTGGCATAATAGAACATCACAGACTTCCAGTGGGGAAACATCACACAATACATAATCCTTGATGGGATTGATGTTGTAGTACATGTGACATTGTTGGATGATGCATAGATATCAGCCCTAGAAAACTTTCATGATGTTGTAAGGACGCAAGCGTTGTGTTTTTGACAAATCCAACTCCTTGACTACCTCTGTTGATATTAGGTTATTTTGGCTTCTGCCATGAAAAATGAAATGCAACGGGGTCCCATTCACCCACATATGTGAATGGAAGAGGAACTCCTCATCCTCACAGTCCTAGATCTCTTCTTTTTGGATTTTTATGGTCACAATGGTATCAGTGAGTTCTACATCAATGATCTGTTTCCATTTATTATTTTTTTAATCAAATTTTGAGTCGGGGATCAACTTTGCTTCTTTCATCTCTGCCAGCAATGACTGTTTTGAGAAAAAATTATCATTGTTGTGCCAAGGTATTTTCTAGAAGTTGCAACACTTCCTAGTGTCCTTCTTCGTCTTCATGTTACTCTTATTTTCCGGTTTCTTGGATTGGTTCTCTTTAGGTTGGATATTTTACRAGTTAGGGATTCATTTACACTACCTTGGTTGCTGCATATTTTCATACCTGAACTCTCACTTGTTCTGCTTATTAATTTCTACTCTTTTTTGATAGCATATCAACAAGTGGATCCCAGTGACGAGATGTCCAAAAACTCCATATTTTTTCGGATGAACTTGTGTAGACACCCATGGTATTTTAGAACTAGATTCTACTCGGCGTATTTGATATACAACTTGGTGCAAAAGGCATGGAAGGTATTTGTGAACTTTGACATTTTTTGGTCCATCTCTTGACGTAGTGTGGTCTATCTCATGTACTAGTCATCATAGTTTCCAACAACGTAATATTTTTCTTTGACGACATCCATAAAATATCCCCAAGTGGGTTCGACCTCAAACATTTCAAACTCCTCTATGGAACATTTCTCATGGTAAGTCTCCCACCAATTTTTGACATGGGGGGAAACCTTGAGTGTGAACATGATGTTTTCCTTATCAATAAAATTGTGGATAGAGAAATTACCTTCTAGCATATTTAACCACTTTTCCAAATCATCTCCATCAATCTGACCTTCAAACATAGGAATATCAAAACCAACTTGTACCTTGAAAGGGATGGTGCCTCTAAAGTATATTCTTGATGAATACTCATATGTTATTGTTGGTAGTTGTCGAAGGAGTCAGGAAAATTTCTCCATCATTTCATCCCTTTGTCCTATGAGAGATTCCTCGAGAAAAAAATTAACAAAATCTCTTGCTTCCTGATATCTCTTTTCTTCTTCCATGGTAGGTCGCTTGGGCTAAAGAGAGTGGTTTTCCAAAAGAGAAACTAGCTCGAGAACAACTTCTTTATACCTTTACCTATTTAGGGACATGCACTAAGAAACCATAAGGAGCAGTCTGCTCTGATACCACTGATCCATATTATTTTGAAAATGAAAGGAAGGCAAAGATATAATAAGTAAATACACAAAGATATTGCAAGAAACACAGAGCTACAATAATACAAATTTCTATTGATGAAAGAAATGTACAAAAACTATAAAAATATAGAGTGAGTGAACTCTATAGAATGGTGGAAGCTTATCTTTGAGAAGATATGTGATGGCTATGTTCATTTGCAAAAATAGGATGTTTACAATGAGGCTCCAAATTCCTTTTTAACAGAAAGAATCAATGAGAAAACCCTAAAAATCCAAAACCCTAACCTTGAAAGATGAAACACCAAAAGTTTTGTGGGCCCTGATGGGGGTAGTTCATACATCAACTTCTCGAGGGCATAACTTTTGCATACAATCTCTGTTTTGGGCACACAAGAGCTCATTGAAAATATCTAGACAATAAGAATGCATTTTAACTAAGCCTAATCTATATTTCTTGTTTGGGCCCCCAAACGTAAAAAAAATGTCATTTAGTGCCTCAAAACCACCTCATAAGTTTAGGACCTGAAACATCGTAGAAAAAATGCCAAGGTGGAAAATTGTGTTTTGAGCTAATGGAATAGGTGGGTGGAAACCAATATCCACTTGGATCACTTGGTGTGATAGGACTGCATGTGTACACATTTTTGATGTATTAAGGTAGAGTCGTGATACTCTGCGCATATATGTAACTAGGATAGTAGTTGAACCCTATTTGTAAATATTTCTTTGTGTTTCAAAATATAAATAAATGAAGTCAGGTATTAGGCATCGTTGGTATTTGCCACATTATATTTATCTCTTGTTCTCAACTTGTTTTCTATTTTATTCCAAATTGGCTAAGTGTTAAAAAAAGTTTAAAAATGTTTATGTAAACAATTAAGTTGCATAGAGTAAGGATGTGACTCGTCTATAGCCTAGAACAAAGTATGGGTATGCTCTAGATGAAGAGACATAGTCTAGGTGAAGTATCCTTTGTTCATCCAATATTCCAAGAGAGAACCATCATGGTGTCGCATCTTCACAAGATGCCATAATTGTACTTGTGCATGACTCTTTGGTCTGTGACACTACCCTATATTCTACTTCATGGATGAAAAAGGATATAATAGCTTGTTTCTTATTACAACAAGGAATATCACAAGTGAATGCAAATTATGATATATCTTTCATATCATTAGCGTCGCTAGTTCAATCTATGAATATGTAACCCAAATTTTTAAACTTAGATTTTCCTTCACATATCCAATGAGAAATTATGGGCCATTCATAAAATATGACATAACACCAATAATCTAAATTATATTACGTGTAGTACTAGAAAATAAATTATTACTCCAATTATTTTCATATATTGTATGATCAATAGGTTTACCATAAGTATTCCCAACAATCTTCACACCAACTTCCATAGTATTGATGGATTTGGAATTTACATATGAGAGTTTTTTAACAAACTGTGTACTTTATTTTCATAGTATGAGATAATATTATTGTTTTCTTTTACCATATTTCCATGCTTGGTAGTAATTCCAAAGTACTATATTGGACTTATCAAAAGATTTATGAATTTTCCTTTTCAAATAGTTGATATTGCAAGCATAAATAATATCAATGATTAATATATCATCTACATATATTGAAAATAAATTAATTTAATGAATGTTATTTTTACTATATAATGAATTATCTTATTCACATTTAATAATTCATGGGAAATAAAGTATTTACTGATCTAACAATGCTAATATTTAAGAGATTTATTCAACCTATAGAGGGAATTGTTAAAGTTACAAACTAGACAAAGCTTTCAATTTTGTCCATATAGAATACGCCATTAATAATTTATTTAGTAAATGTATCCTTCAAATCCATATTATGACCATCCAAACTTTCACTTCAAATGCTACACATTATTCCTTTAAGAAAGTGCAACCCTAGGATTGTCCATTGTCACCACAACAATACTTCCTCTCACTTTAGGTTGGCTCTTTTTAGACATGAACTTTAGGTTGACTCTTTTTAGACATGAAGGGTAAAACTCTAGAGAAGAAATATTTTTGGTGTTTTTTATAATAATATGAATAGTGGGATTTACCTAGGCTAGTTTCTATCCAATTGAACTATGAAGTTAAGGAATATTTATAACAAGACGATTTGAGTGTGAGATAAAAGATATAATCCATATATAATATGTATTCCATTATGAGTTCAAAATATATGTTCACAATATGAAATGAAATAATGAAGTGAGAGTCCTTGAATATGATGCACTATCACAACCAACAATAATGTATAACCAATAAATAAATAATACAAGAAAAATCTATTTAAACAACATAAATGAAATCAAAAATATACTTCAATGATTCATCATTACATCATGGATTAAGATGGTTTGACAACCTCCACCCTAATATTCTATTTTGGGAAAAATCTACCCTTATACAAATATTATTCCAGTAGAAAACTTCCTGACCATATTTCTAACTAGAAAAAGATGCAACTAAATACAACTCTCTAACTAGAAATACAATAACGATTCTACATTATCAAAATTTTATTTCATAATTAGAGGTGAAGTGAGACAAACTGGAATGAGTTAGTAAGTGTTCAATTCAGAACAAAAGGGAAACAATGAATCTAGAAACTAATAATGAAACCTTACAAATAATAGCCAAATAATATCCAAAAATATATTTATACCAACACTACCATATTTGGGACATAAAGGAAAAACATAGATAACTAAATGAAAGGATAATACACGATGGGGAACAACATTGGACTAAAAAATTGAAGCCAAATTGTATCAACAAAACCGCGACTGATATGTATAGACAAACTTTCGGAATAGTTTATTCCCGAAACTATTTCAGATGAAAATATTTCAGACGAAACATATTTCGGCAGAAATAGTTTTTGAGATGAAAAATTTCTTGCTAGAAAAAAAATAATTTGTGTAGTGGCACTGGTTGTAGAGGCATTCGAAAAGACCATTATATTTAAATTTCAATAGAAAAAACATTTCAACTGAAATATTGTTTGACCAAAAACATTGAAGGTTCGAACAAAAAAATTGTCATTAGCAATTTTTCGCAACCTTATTCTCACAAAAGTATTACCCAGATTTGTGATTTTACTCTAAAAAAAAAGACTCCAATTTTTTTTTCAAGGGTTGTATTTGGTGAGATAGCCTCCAAAAGATAAGATATCGCTTCTCTATGGGACCACATAATCCAACTAGTCCACAAAATGTTGCATAAATATCCCAAAACTCCACCAACTACAAAAACCATGCCAAATAGAGCTCTTTAAGCTTGATGTCATCCTCCAAAAGTGTAACATTTTAGTGTGTGAATGTGAAATCATAAAAGTTTCATCATCCTAACCCTCCTTCATGGGACAATGACATCACCAAGTGCGAAATGTTCATCATCTCTATCCTCCCTTTTGTGGGGCTCAACATCCAACCTGTGGGATTTTACGCCATTATTAATGTCCAAATGACTTAGTACCTACATGAAATATGCCACCAAGAAAGATCCTGCAAAGAAAAAAAATGTACACCCACCAAAGTTCTACAAGTCATATTAATCATGCCAAGTAAATAAATATTAAAATGAGATCCACGTAAACAAGCACATTTGATAAACAATTTATAAAATTTACCATATTTAGATATGGGAGGGTTATCAAAGAGTCCAATTGGGACAACCAATTCCCCAAGTAGAGGAGTGTTTCCTGCGTGAACCCTCTCTAGGCCATGTATTGAATGTGAGGTGGATGCGGGAGAAAATTTTAGGAATGGAGACATTACAGGCAATGATCTCATATGGTCTCATTTCCATCGGTGTCTTTGTGGAGGGAGCACTACATTATTGAGTTACCTTTCATCTAGGGTGCACATTTTTTCCAAGACCCGTACTTTCCTTTTTATTTATTTTATCTTGATAACTTGCAAGTCCCTTTTACAAGGTTTCTTGATTTTATGCATCCAATGCATTTCCTTTCAAGCAACATATTTAAAAGTCCTTTTAAAATAGGTGAGGTGTTCATTAACACTCAGGACTTAGGGCAGGCACATGGAAAGGTAGAGCTCAAGTTTGGGATGATGCTTTTTGTGTCCTTGTGTATCCCTACCATTGTATTTTGATCGTAGTTTATCTTTAAATTTTATTTGTTTATTGACTCTATATGCAACAACATGTAGTCCTTTAGTCCCTCTTCCCATAAGAGAATGAGGTACAATCCCCCTTTTGGGGTATATATAACCGAAAGACCCAAAATATAAGGATATGAAAGAGATAAAATATTATCAAGAATGACATGATAAAACCAAGTTAACCCGGGGGTGGCCAACTTACTAGAAACCCCAAGTTAACAACCAAGTTAAAAAATGGTAAAAATCACAACTTCTAAGAAAACGTTTAATAATAAAAGAGGACCCTAAAAAAATTATCTAAATACCTCAAATATTAAAATGATACTCACCATTTGTCTTGAATCGTTATCTCATGAAGCAAGGCTCATCGCTCTCTATGGACTAAGCTATTGTGGTGGATGTTTCTCTACTCCTGATGATGATGGTGAAGCATTGTGAAGAAGAGGGGTTGTATGGGTTGTGTTGTATATCTATCTCTCGACACTCCATGTATGCTACTTGTATGCCTCGAGACATCATCTCCTTAGTTACCCCTAGGCTTAGGGGGTAACATATGGCTCCTACATGGGGACATGTACTCATGATACAGTGCATGATAACATCAACATCTCCTGGTATGACCTATTCCTACACACACTCAAGAAAGATCATAAAATATCCGAGGGTGGTGTAACTCGCCCATTTCTTCATATGAAAAAATTTGCAACTACAAAATATTAAGAAAAACTTGAAAAGAAAAAACTTTCTAACATTTTTGTTCAAACATATCAATAAAAGTATGCAAATCAAAAAAATGTAACACAACAACATGCAAGGAGACAAGAATAACATTATTTAAATCGAGCATATATATGTAAATAAAACCAAATTCACCTATACACCTATACTACCATGGCATGCATATGGAACTATGATACACATGAAATGCAAAGATGAAAATGACCTATCAACTTACCTAGGGCCTAAAACCTATAAAATTGAAGTCCCATTTGAAAAGTAGGGTTTAGGTAGGGACCCATTGACTGGTAATGGAATCCTCCTTCCCTCAGTAATGGCCAAGTAAAAAGAATTAAATCCATATTTCCTTTTGATTTGGTAAGGACCAAGCCGCAAACTATCAAACTTCTAATGCATTCCAAGTTTCTCCTTTATTTTTTCCAACATCAAGAAAAAATATCCTTCATGGAAATCTATTTGTCTTGTCTAATGATCAAAGGTTCCCTTGAACGTATTTTCATTTCTTGTCATTTGATTGAAATAAAACCTTCCATACGCATCCATATCAAGAAGTTTATCAATTCTCCCTTGCAATGCTTCATTATCAGTGGAAAAATATTGTGTTAATTGCAAGGCTAGAATATGTAGTTTGACTGACAACTTTTCTTCCACCCCATACACTAGATCAAAGGGGTTTTCCTAGTGGAAGTTTTGGTGGTTGTGCTATCATCCAATACATAATATTTAATATTACTATCCCAACCCTTATTATTATCTCCAACAATTTTATTAACAATATTCATGATGTTTTCATTGTTGTATTTTGCAAGTCCATTTCCTTGAGGGTAGTAGATTGAAGAGTGTGATAAAAAAATACCATACTTGAGAAAGAATTCATTCAATGAAATAGAACTAAAGGATTTGGCATTATCTCTAGTGACATTAACAATAACACTAAATCTAGTGATTATTTTTTATTCAAGGAAGTTCATCACCACTTCCTTTTTTTTCATTTTTCGTTGGGATGGTATCCACCCATCGAGTGAAATAATTTGTGGTGGTTAAGACTCACTGGTACCCATTACTGGAATTGTCCTTAAATTCACCAATAAAATATAATTCCCATTACTGGAAGGTTCATCAACTACTACTAGATTCAATGGAAGAGCAGGTAATCGTTGTTTTCCTTAAAATAATTGGTAAGGTTGAAAGACCTAACATATCGATGCATATATACAAAGAAGGTGGGCCAATAATAACATGCTCTCAAAATATTATTTGTTGTGGTATGGGAAGCAAAGTGACCTCCAAAATATAGTGGATGGATATCCTTGACCAACTTATTTGCTTTATCTTTATTGATGCACATGAGAATCACTCCATTAAGATTTTTCCACCCATGTTAGTAATTCATATCTTTGAGTCTCATGGCCTTTATTTTATGATATACAAGGTAACTAGGAATGAAATATTCTTCAAGTAAAAAATAATATCAAAATACCATTCATCATGTTCAAGCGCACTTAAAACAACATTTACCTAATCCCTTCTTCCCATTTCAATGGATTTTTCATTACTCTCAGTAAAAATATTAGCTAGACCTTGGTAATGGATTATTTTGGTGGTATTTATTTCTATATCATATTATTGTATCTATGAGACACATTTTCGTGTTGAGATAAAACAATTTTAACCACATGATAAGGAACAAAATCTTTGATTTTTTTGTACCCAACATATGTCTTGAAATGTTTGAGGGACTTAATGAGGGAATAAGTTTTTTTTTGGTGATTGTGTAATCAAAATTTTCATATCTAGGAACTTTTCTCATGAAATCAATTGTTTTCTCATCACCTTTGTTGTTCTTTTGCAAAAGTACCTCGACAATGGTATCCTTTGAAGTGAAGGAAAAAATGATGAAATCCTTAGTAAAATTAGGGCTAACAATAACTAGAGATATCATGATATCTTATTTAGTTCATCCAAAATCCTCCCTACTACAATCATCCCATTGGAACAAAGTGTCCTTTTTTAACATATTTTTCATTGGTTTAGCAATCTCGGTGAAATTTAGGATAAATATTTTGATGAAATTAATCTTGTTGTAGAAGGATTGCAACACCCTTTTTTCCTTTGAGGGATGAATATTATTAATATATTCTATCCAAGAAGGGGCAAATGAGATTCCAGCCTTGGAAACAATGTTCCCAAGCAACTTTCCTTTCTCCATGCCAAAAATCGATTTGTTGGGATTGAAGGAAATTCCATATTTCATACATATCTCAAATATCATATGTAATTATTGAACATGATGGATTCTTTTCTTGGAAATGGTTGTTAAATAATATTTATATATTTATGTGATCTTCCCAATCAAATATCTTAAAGCGTCATCCATGGCGCATTGGAAGGTACACCCAAAATTCGTCGGTCCGAAAGGCATCCTTAAATACTTATAAGTTCCCTAGGGAGTTATGAAAGAATCCTTGACTTGATCATAGCCCTTTAAAATCACTTGATTGTATCATGAAAACAATCAATCATGGACATAATTTCTTCTCTGGTGATCTTTTGTAATCGGTGTTCAATATTGACCAAGGGTAATTTTCCTTAAGTGATACCTGATTCAAGTTTCTAAAATGAATCCATAATATGATATCACCAGTTGTCTTATAGAAAATTATGGGGTTCAACATCCAATATGAATATATGTTAGGTTCAATTATCCCTTCTTCTACCATCTTCTACAATTCTTTCTCGACCTGAGGTGTCATCTTTGGGTTGATTTTCCTTAGTTTATGTCAGAATGGTTTAGCACATTCTTTGGGAATAATATCATGTTGTATGACATCTTCCCTGTAATATTTGACGTATTCTTATGACCAAGTTAATAAATCTTTAAATTCTCTAATAAGGGCCAACCACTCCTCCCTTTCAGTAGGGGTAGCTTCCTTTCCCAGTTTAACCATCCTAAGGGTTGTGTTACTGCCAATATCAAACTCTATAACTTCATCATATTTATCAGTTTTTTTCTTCCCCTTATACGTGTCCTTTTGATCAAACATTTGTTCCAAAGGGACCAACCCCTTTGGTAAATAATCATTTAGGAAATATGTGAATTTAATATTTTTTTCCTCGATAAGAAGGTTTATCTGAGTCTATGAAAATTTTCTCGTATTTTAGAGGAAATGTAAAATCTGAGTTTCATCATAAAAATTATGCAAGTTCTCTAGATTATCAGGGATAGAGGACCTAAAGTTGACTTACATTTGTGGAGGCAAAGCACAACCCCTTCACAAAGTTGTAATGTAAAGGAATAAATAGACAAGGCATTTTCTATGTAATTATTTTCTCTAGGAATGCCTTCAATAAAAAATTCATGAAAGTATTCGATGGTGTCCCTGACAACATTCTTGTATTACCTCAACCTTAGATTCTTGGATGAAAAATTATTTATAACCCGATAAATAATTAAATATGAATCTCCTCTTGCATGAAAGAATTTTATCTTCATATCAATGGAAACACATAACCCTAAAATAAGAGCCTTGTACTAGTCATTGTTGTTGTTGCAGTCGAACTCAATCTCATATGAGAAAAAGGTATCTTCTTTATCAGTTGCTATCAAAACTATTCTATCACATAATCGTAATATTTAATGGGCCCCATAAAACTCCAGATTCCAAACTATATCCTTTGTTTCCTCCTTTTGAAAAATGGGATTGGGAAAAATATGAGTGCTACCAATTTCCACTTCCACAATAAGGACTTCATGTAATAGATCATCTTGGTCTTTTGACTTGTTCCGTAATAGTTGGGTCATGATGCAGGATGAAAAAATCCCCATCCCAGGTTGGAATGGTTGGAATGGTGGAATAAGAGAGATCCATATGAATACTTCCTTCCAAAATTTTCGCTCATTCTATTGATAACAACATCCCCCAACATCAATTATATCAATTAGGAGTGATATGTTTTGGAATTGCTTTAAACTCACCTTCAAATCCTTAATAATTTGATGAACTAGGATAACTCTTGAGTCAATATTGTAGACATTCCTATAAGTTCACATAATCTCTAATCCATTTTTTTTCATAATCTTCAATGTCGTGATATTTTTGGAGGCTCAAGAGTCTAACATGAAATTATGGATATATATGTCATTTATCACTAATGTGATAAAGAAGGGTGGATTATCTCAAACTTTGGTGTCATATTTCCTCGTATCGATAATTATGGGTGGATCATTTTCTTTTGAATCTTAGTCAGTAGAGACACTGTCAATTCCCGTGATGGTTTCCGTTTGACTTAAATGAGGAGCAAATTGATCTTCCCTTGGTTGGATTTTAGGAGACCCTTCCCCGTTGCACTCTAGCATCCCATCTCTATCTTCTTTAGCTACAATATATTTTTCTAAGTTTAGCCTTTGTTTCATACTAGATACAACTCATTTATAGGGAGTGGGACATAACAATTCTCTTGAAGTTGGATTTGGGATATTTTCCTCTTTTATAAAATTCACCATAGGACTAGTGGATTTAGTGGCACCTTTTTTATTTCATCTGCAAATGTATCTTTGTGATATGGTAGTTCATAGAGAACGACACATTATGAATAAAGTTTACAACTTCATTTCTTTAAGTAATTTATTTAGGGCCACTTATGTCTTGAGAATATGAAGAGACCATATGTTCTTCTATTTCACATTCTCTTTCTTGGGATTTGATCAAAGATGTCGAGTATTATTGTCCAGCAAAAATCCATATGGGTTGTTCATGGCTAACACTTAGTAATGGAAAATGGCATCTTTAGAGGTCTTAAAATATTGAGGAAAACTATAACAAAGGAATTGAACCTATCATTAAAACCATCAATGCTCCCATTGGACCTTATTTTGAAATCATAAAGTTGCTCARAAAGGGAAACATAATCTTCATTTTTACAAATATTTTCATGAAAATATTTTGAAACATTTTCCAAGTCATAATTGATTTGGAAGGGATATTGCTATACCAYTATTTAGCCTTYTGAGTGAGAGAAAGGGAGAAGAGTTTCATAAACACATATTCATATTGGTCACGAGGGGCATAGAAAATGAAAACTTTCAAAAAAATATCTAAGTGATCTCGGGATGATATAGTATTATCATCTGAAAAATTGGGAAGTCATTCTCTGAAACCATTTGGAACCCTATGAGGAGAACTTGAATTTTTTTTCACACCCAAGGGTTTGTAGAATCCTTCCACCAAATAATTGTATACATATTCGTCACAGGAGGGGGGAACATGGGAGGAGGACTATGTTACTTCTTTATGTGGTTATAGACCATGTGGAGTCGCTAGATAAACTTTATATAAAGTACATTAATGGATATGAGGGAATTTTCCTCAATGGATTTTCTGAGAAATATTACGATAAAGGCTTTGAGATAGGGTTTCCAAATGTCATTTTGGGATTGGAAAGGATTCAAAATACTCCCTGACAATGACACCAATTTTTTTATCAAATGAACTATCACTTGGGAAAATCCAACCACAAGGCTCATTACTATGACACAATTACGAGTAAGAACCATTGTCACCTTAGCAGTTATTCCCCTTGTTTTAGTGAAGAATTATTCCAACAAAAGGGAGGCTTCCTGGGTGACCTCAAGGGAATGGAGAATAAATTTCAAGGGGTTTTCAAAGATCTATGTTTCCCTCACTATATGAAGAGGTCTAGGGCTTGACGAAGATTTCCTTGGGAAAATATATCAGCTGAGTTTGAAAAGTATCTCCAAAACCAATGTTAGAACAACTATCCCAAGATAAAATATCATATACAATAGGCTTCGAACAATAGGGGAAACAACAATAAATATTTCTATCCCCAAAATCGTAGCAAATTGAATATTATCTTAACAAGAGAAATTGATAACAGTTACAAGAAATTACTCTCAAAATAACAAAAAAATAATAGAAAATGAAAGATTATGAAAACTAGACAATATTCCAATATTTAAACCACAACTTTGACAGTTGAAATGGGATGTAATTAAACATTATAAAAAAAACATAATCAGCCATAGATGGTTGTAGGAAAAAAAATCTACAATAGCATGAATTCACCACTGTTGTCCCTTGACCAAGTTTTGAGGATCCTTGGTCATGTTTGACCTATTTTTGGGACTTCGACAGGCTGTCGAAGGCGGAGCACAAGATGAAGCGGAGATCCCAAGATCTCGGCCACTTTTTAGGGCCTTTTTGGGTTTCAGGATTATGTAATGGGTATGGTCATGTCGGCCCATGGGTTTACCCATTCTTAGGCTTATTTTTGTATAAATAGAAGTCTAAGCGATGTAAGAAGTAGTGAATAGTGAATAGTGACTAGTAGTGACTATTCAGTGGCAAGTGTGCTAAGTGATAAGGGCCAGAGTGTTAAGTGCTATGTGGTAATTGCTTTGTGCATACTGTGTGAGGCTTGGAGAGCTAAATGCAAGTCGTTTGTAGTGTGTTTTTCTCAGTCTGTGGAAGGCTCTTTGCCTAGATCTACTCGAGGAAGGAGGATCTAGCGAGGTGTGCAGATCTCATGTCCTCTACAGAGTTGAGTTTGAGGCTTTATGGATGTAAGAAGATTGATCGAATATAATAAAGAAGACAAATATTTGGTGGACGTAGCCCCAGGGTGGGGGTGAACCACGTATATCTTGTGTTTTGAATGCTTTGTGCTTTTTGGATGTTCTTTTGTTTATGTGATTCAATTCTTAGTGCGATGCTAGATGATAGATGAATATCATATGATAGCTTAGTGTTGAATAATGTGAATGAATGCAAGATCTAATCTCTATTGGTATGCTTAGTGCTTGAATCTATTGGATCTGTGTGAATACTGTGTTTATCTATTGTTAGGGTTTAGTTGCACTGTAAACTAAGACTGAATATTGATAAATCATAATTGCTAAGTGCTCTGTTAAGGTGCTACAATCAAATATATGTGTCCCACCTAAGGTTGCAGACATTGGAGTCCTACAACCACCCATGCCTCTACCGCAGGTGAGACTTCATCTGCTTCGTAGGTGTTGCTGAAAGGGTTGGTAGTTAGGGTTTTGTTGGTGTGATATTGTAGAGTTGAACCCTGGGTCTACCCTTGTGCCAAAAAATGGTTATGTGGATGGGATCTGAAACTATGATTGCTGGGAATTGAGGAAGAAGAAGCTATGTGCGAAGATCTGACCCAAAAATTGTTAAATCTCTGTGCGTAGATATATTTCCCTGGTGTGCAGTACTCTACTTGGATTGTGAAGCTCTATGCTAAGAAGAGAATTCTGATATGAAGAAAAAAGGTAAGATATGAATGCTTTGTTCTCTAAAAGAGGTAAGAATAGTGAAAAGTTTTAGATCTGGAATCTTTGTGCTCTGTTGAAAGTAAGATAAGTGGAATTTTTTTTTTCAAGAATATGGATCTAGGTACGTTTGATAAATTTTGTCCTAGCCTGAAAACTAGGGCGCAACTAGATGAAAGAAGATTTGATATGACTATATCTGATAAGAATAGTGAAAGATGTGTTATTCCTATGCATAGAAAGAATGTTTGGACTAACAAATGGATGCAGGATCCTAGAAAGAATTTTTTGCAGGTTAGCTACCATGATCCTAGTGCGTAGTACAAGAAAGGATGGGGATCATTTAAGAGAAAGAGAA
>SNQJ01S0003866.1:51627-70566 GCA_010110895.2 Picea sitchensis
TTTTCCATGGCGAAGAAATATAGTTGTTGGAAACAGTATAACCATTAGACCATCGCCCCGAATGATTAGAATGACATTTATGGTCAGAAATCTTTCCATAATACCGTTGGAACCGCGTTGTTACCAACATAACTGAATTAATGAAGGCTTCTCACCCATTGGAGAGATTCGTTGGCTAGTTATCTACTTATTTTGTCGAGCCTTGCACCGAGAATTTTTTTTCCAAACATGATTATCTGAGATCGTAGATTAGTTGATTCCGTGCAATCATCATCGAGCTATCGCCATCCATCCCATTGCATTGAGTAGTTACTCTTCAAACTCGAGATATTCAATGACGAGCGTGTAAGTCCAAATAACATAGCACAGTCGAAGAGTCTGTGAAGGAGGTACTCATCGACCTCATCACTAAAAGAGTAATGTTTGAAAGGGTAATGTTTGTAGGTGTACAAGCATCATCGATGAGAGGAGTTCAAGCCTCTCCGTTGACCACTCGTGGATCTAGACCATCCCAAGTCATCACAGAAAACAGAAGGAAGCACAAAGGTGACCTAGCAAATGCAAAGATAATCCCGACCATCTTACCCGACTACATCCCACCTCTGGGAAGCGCAGTGAGTCATGATAGTGTGCCAAGAGATTTTGACTACACCATGGTTATTGTGTACCTCCCGAAGGGGATACGCAGAGTTAGAGCGCAGCAGGACAAGAAAGCAACATTGAAGTTCAGTGACTTCAAACTAGGAGACCGCAAGAACCATAGTATGCTCTCCCTGTATAAATACTTGACCAAGAAAAAGGGGAAGAACTTGAAAATAATCTCCCAGCCGTGGACGATGAACCTCGTGTAGTCCACCCTGTTGAATTTAATGAAAATCCCACACTTTGGAAGGCACCAGGAGGTTAGTGCCTGTGTTAATCTCCTACTCTCATGTTACCATGGCGACTATTTATGGCTAGACCGATGTATCACAGTCGATATAACACTGATCCATAGGATCATTAGATTAAGTATGCAAGGACCCGACCCGCAGGAATTATATCTAGGGATTTCCATAGATCACACATTAACACAAAAGATCAAGGATACCTACTACGATGTTGAGAAGGGGACACGAGGATACAAGGTAGCTTCCATCAAGAATGGCGCAGTGTGCCTAGCATGCCAATTAATTGCAGGAAATCTAGTAAGGAAGAGAAAACCCACGCAGGTCATAGGGTTTGTCATTGACCTCGCAAGGAAATGTGAGGAAGGCCTACAGATGAACTGCGCAAAGTAGATATTAGTCATCTAGAATTAGACTGTCGCGAAGCTTAGGATCAGGGCTACGAGTTCCACTTTAGCTGCCTCGTGATCCTCATCGTGTTTATTTCTTGGGAGATGACGAAAGGTGCAACCTTCTCAGATATTGAGTCATTCAAGCCGCTTGCTGCAAAGTTCACCACGCTTTGGTACTCAAGCGATACGGGAAAATAGTGGCAGTCGAACACAGTCTTTCACACATATTATCTTCAACTGAAAAGGGCTATCGAAGTCATGCCAAACACCCTACAGCGGTTCAGACCCCTCATGAAGTTTTTTGCAGATCGACACTTCATTTATATCACTGCGTGAGAAGAAGAGCATAATTAGGAGCTTAATTCGTACTACAAGCTCACATAAGAGGACCTCGAGGAGATAACTAAGGATTGGTCAGCAGACCTCCTTATCCCTGCTAATATTGCAGAGATGTCTAACCCTGAACTTGACAGCTTGGAGGCCACTCACAAAGAGCATGACACGCCTGGAACAAGTAGAAGGAAGAAGACATAAGAGGTCCAACAACTGAGCAGTACATCATATGAGACTACTTCAGAATCACCTAGACGAGGAGGTGATGATGAAGTAGAAGATACCAATGGAAAAGAAGATCAACAGAAGCAAGTCGAGGTAACACCGCCTAGGGATCCTATTGATGAGACAGATCCCTCGAAGAAAATAAAGGTATCCCCTACGAAACATACCTCACGAAATAATTCCATAGCTATAAAAACCATGATGCAAACGATGCTCACGGTCGATGACTTCGAATTTATCATAGTAGCTGTCACGGATTCTTCGCAGGACATCTTACAGAAACATGAAGCCAAGAAGGAGGAGATGTACGAAAGAATTGAGGTTGAGGTCTCAGGGGTACAACAAGCCCTTCAGTCCAGTCGCACAGTGTCCATTGTGCCCCTGTCATCGTAAGAACCAGAGTTGGGAGATGAGCCATCCCAACTCCGTCGACTAGCTGATGTGATCGAAGCTCGCCTTCGTCGTGCACAGGAAGAAATATAACAAGCCACTTAGGCCTTGAAGAAAGTGCAAGAATTAGTCGTAGAATAACGTCAAGTTGTGTAATAGGAGAAGGTTTCTCTCCAGACAAATTTTGAAGAGGAGAAAGCACAGATTCATCAAGAAAAAGAACAATTTCTCGCAGAACAACTCGAAGTGAAATAAGCAGTCAACGGAGGGCTTCGCTTGGTGACAGGCTTAGAGCCAAAGGAAGAAGACCGAGTCGAGAATCAAGTAGAGAAGCCCGCATAAGCTATCCAGTAGCTACAACAAAGAATAGCATACTTAGAGCTCTGCACAGTACCACAGTACTCGACACATCGTAGGATGTGAGGGATCAAAGAGAAGCAACTGCTTGAAGTGCAGTTGAGAGAATAAAGGCCCTTGCCATGGAATGCAAACAACTAAGTGATAAAAGTGCCCAGACTTATGAGCAACTCACTGAGAATCCATAACTGAAGGCAGGGGAGTCACAACTCCAAGAGGCGAAGCAGCAAGCAGAAACAATACAGGCGTATTTGAAGCCCCTATCAGCTATTGAAAGGATGAAGCGATCCCAAGAGTAGCGCACTTCGCAACAATAGGTCCACACTATTTAGGGAAAATTCATGAAAGTGACTCAAAGACTCCAACCTATACAGGATGAGTCTTCCTAACTATTCTTAGAGATCGAAGGTCAAGGAGAAGAAATGGATGAAGTCGTCACTACATCCGAAGAACGCTTAGAGGGACCTGTCAACGAAGTTGTTATCCAAGAGTTCGTTGAGAAGGAGGCCATGGCACAACAATAGGTTGAGGCAGCTTAAGCTAAGATTGAGGATTTTGAGGCAGAATTTCCCAGATCAGAGTGACTCGGGACAATTCACAGGTGAGTTTTGGGGGCATGTTGGCCCTTGAGCAAGTTTTGAGGATCCTTGGTCATGTTTGACCTATTTTTGGGACTTTGACAAGCTGTCGAAGGCGGAGCACAAGACGAAGCCTATATCGTGGGATCTCGACCCCTTTTTAGGTCCTTTTTTGGTTTTTGGATTATGTAATGGGTATGGGGATGTCGGACCATGGGTTTACCCATGCTTAGGCCTATTTTTGTATAAATAGAAGTCTAAGCGATGTAAGAAGTAGTGAATAGTGAATAGTGACAAGTTGTGACTATTCAATGGAAAGTGTGCTAAGTGCTAAGGGCCAGAGTGCTAAGTGCTAAATGGTAATTGATTTGTGCATATTGTGAGAGGCTTGCAGAGCTAAGTGCAAGTCGTCTGTAGTGCTTTGTGCACAAACTGTGGAAGGCTCTGTGCCTAGATCTACTTGGGGAATGAGGATATAACGAGGTGCACATATCTCCTATCCTCTGCAGAGTTGATTTTGAGGCTTTGTGCATGTAATAATATTGATCGAAGATAATAAAGAATACGAAGAGTTGGTGGACGTATCCCTAGGGTGGGGGTGAAGCACGTATATCCTGTGTTGTGAATGCTTTGTGCTTTTTGGATGCTCTTTTGTTTATGTTATTCAATGCTTAGAGCGATGCTAGATGATAGATGAATCTAGAATGATAACTTAGTGCTAAATAATGTGAATAATGTTAGATCTGATCTCTATTGGTATGCTTAGTACTTGAATCTATCGGATCTGTGTGAATATTGCGTTGATCTGTTGTTAGGGTTTAGTTGCACTATAAACTAAGACTGAATATTGATAAATCACAATTGTTAAGTGCTCTGTTAAGGTGCTACAATCACATATCTCTGTCCCAACTAAGGTTGCATACACTGGAGTCCTACAACCACCCCTGCCTCTACCTCGAGTGGGACTTCATCTGCTTCGCAGGTGTTGTCGAAAGGGGAAGTAGTTAGGGTTTTGTTGGTGCATTGTTGTAGCGTTTAACCCTAGGTCTTCCCCTGTGCCAACAACCACAAAATAAGAAAATAATAATGTGAGTTTGTATCCCTTCATTAGTAGATCACTTTTCAATATTCAAGAACAAAATGTTACAGTGAATAAATTTGTAAACAATAGTAAGACATAGATTTGTTACAACCCTAATAGATGTAAATTAAAATTTATTACAATAGTAAGAAAACCTTCAAGAAGTCAATACTTATTATCATGAAATGATAACTCAGAGGATGAATAATTCCTCAAACACCCAAACGACTTCAAGAGAGAAAGTAACATGTTTTTCAATGCACTAGTTCCTTATCTATTGGGAAATTGGTGTCATGACATTAATAAGTAAGTTATCATGGAAAAGGAAAATGAATTTTGACCTTGAACCCAAACCCTTATGAGCCCAATCCGTCACCTTTTCCAACTCACCTAGCTCAAAAAATTAATGGGAAACTAGTTTTTAATCCCTAGGGGGATAGACCATCCTAACCCCTATTTTGAAAACCATAACTAAGCATGTTTTCAAGGGGATATACCCTCCTAACCCTAAATCATCCCTTGAATCAGTTCTCTTCAACTATAAAATTATATTGAAGGAGGGGATAAACACTCCTAACCCTCTTACAGTTTGTCCAAATAGGATAATCAAAGAAAATTGAAAAAAAAATACCCTTATACCAAGGAAAACCTACAAAGATCAATCACCAAGAGAAATCCTATGTCACAAACCAATTCTCCAAAGAGACAAATTCACCTCATAGAAAGAGTGCATGAGCAAGAATCTCCAATAGACAAATCCAACCAATCCATTGCATAAGAAAAAGAGGGTTAAAATATTTTTTAGGGAGAGAGATAAGTCTCAAGTTACGATTATTATCCAAATGAAGTGATGCTTGCCTCTATTTATAGAGGAAACCCAAACTCAATTTAATTCAAACATACAATTGGATCCACTAACTTAGGTCCAAAATCATGTTTTTACATTGAATTTAACAAAATCGATTTGAATTTTGTGCACGTATGTTAAATAATGACCAAAAATGATGAAATATTATGAAGAAAGACTCCAACTTCATATTCAAGGGAATTTGTTGGGTGAGATATCTTTAAAATGATAACACGTCACTTTTCAATGGTGCCAAATCATCCAACTAGTCCACAAAATGTTGGGAAACTATCCCACAAATCCACCAAGTGCAAAAACCATGCCAAATCAAACTCTTTAATCTTGACTTCATGCTCCAAAATTGAAACGTTCTAGTATGTGAGGGTGATGTCATCAATGTTTCATCATTCGAGGCCTCTTTCATGGGCCAATGACATCAACAAGTGTGCAACATTCATCATATATATCATCCCTTTTGTGGGGCTCAACATCTAACATGTGGGCTTATATGTGAATATGAAGGTGAAAATGACGTAGTACCTCCATGAAATATGTCACAAAGAAATATCGTGCAAAGAAAAATAGGGTACACCCTCCAGGGGTCCATAATTCATATGAATCATGCCAAGTAAATCAATCCTAATACAAGAGCCACCTAAACAAGAACATCAAATAACCCCTTCAAATTAAACATATGTTCAAAGAATTTATGCAATTTACCAAATTTACATATGCGAGGGTTATCAAAGAGTCCTATTAGGTAATCCAACTCCCCAAGTGGAGGAGTGTTTCCTAGGTGAACCCTCTCTAGGAAATTTAATGAATGTGATGTGGATGGGGGACACAATTTTAGGAATGGGGTCATTACGTGCAAGCGTCTCATATGGTCTTATTTCCATGGGAACCTTTGTGAAGGGTTCTCTACATCCTTGATTTAACTTCTGTGTGGGGCACAACCTTTTTCCAAGCCATATAATTTCCTTTTTCTTTATTTTATTTAGATAATTTCCAAGTCCCCTTAACAAGGTTTTTTGATTTTATGAATTAAATATGTTTCTTTTCAAGTGGTAAATTTATAAGTCCTTTTCAAATAGGTGAGGCATTCATTCACACTCACGACATAGGGTGGGCACCTAGAATGGTAGAGCTCAAGGTTTGGATGATCAATTTTGTGTCCTTTTGTATCCCATTCAGTGCACTTTGATTGTGTCTTCTCTTCCCTTTTTATTTTTTTGTTTATGCTAGTTGCAACAAGACCTGGGCTTTTATCCCCTCTTCCCGTAAGAGAATGAGGTATGATAGAACATCAAGAAGACCCCCCCAGTAGCAACCTTTTCCCCGGGGGTGGCCAACTTACTATAAACCCCAGGTTAACTACCAAGGTAAAAAATGGTACAAATAATAACTTCCAATAAAATGTTTCATAATCAGAAAGGACCCTCTGAAAATTATCAGAATGCCCCAAATATTAAAATGATACTCACCGCGAGAATTCACTAATTACCTGATGAAGCAATACCTATCACCCTCTATGTACCAAGCTAGTGTGGTTGGTGTTTCTTTCTTTTTGATGATATTGGTGAAGCATGATCAATAAGAGGGGATTTGTGGGTTATGTTTTCCATCTAGCTCTTGACACTCCATGTCTGCCACATGCGGGCCTTAAGAAATCATCTCTCTAGTTACCCCTAGGCTAGGGGGTTATGGGGATAATTATAATGGTCCTATAATTAGAGGGATTGTTTTTATCCCCACATTTACAAATAGGTACAATGAGGCTTGGAGTTAAAGGTTTTGGGAATCCTTTCTCAAGAGATTATGTCTATGAGGGATCATGATAGGTCCTCCAATTTTCAATATTTCATCTTGGTAGCCTTCAATGTCCTTATCTTTTCCTTTTGAAAGCCACTTAACCGCAAACTTAATTATTCTATAGAAAACACTTCATCCTTTGTAGAACTGTTTGGAGAGAGAGAGAGAGAGAGAGAGAGAGAGAGAGAGAGAGAGAGAAGGGAGTATCAATATCAACCAATATTACTTGAAATTAACATTAATTCATTTAAATTCAAATTTATATTTATGTTTATATTTGATGATGATGATGATGGTTAACATCCACTAAGATCAAAATTGGTCTATAAGACCTTAAGAAAAGAAAGAGATTACTTGGATTTCTTTAAAACATTATTTCGATTATTAAAAAGCATTAATAGAAGCCTTCAGATATCACTAAAGTTTTGATGACTTAGAAGGGTAGGAAGGTCTGTATTGTGATAAATATTTTGAAATTGGGTCCTGCCATGGTGCTTTTCATAGTTCCCAATGCCAATGAGCTCATGAGAAAATTAGTTATTATTTTAGCAATATCAATTCTTTTCTTTACGCCATTCAAAACAAAGAGATATTTTGTATCTTTAAGATTAAGGTTAACCACCTTCCTTATAATATATTTATTTTCTTTTATCGTCTAATTCTTTATCATACCATATATTATCCTTAAATTTATCTTGAACAATAATGTTAATATCATTTGTATTCTTTAGAATAATTTTTTCTTTTATTCCGCAATTATTTATCCAAGACTTTGCATCATTATACCATCTTCGCTTGAACCGCTGGTGATTTTGGCTAGATTTTGAAGTAAATTTTGGGATCCTCTTGTCTTCCATGTCGTTCAGATTTTTATTGTACATTAAGTACCTAATGATAGTTGTTTTCTCAATGGGGGGAATGATCCCTTCTATGAGGAGGATATGATAGGGTGTATTTCCTTTAATTTTGATATTATAAGTTATAAAATTATTTTAGATCCTCTATATCTTTCTCTAGGATTCTTGAGAAATATATCCCCAAATTTCACATCCATATGAGATAACAAGAGTGACAAGAGTCTGGAATATGAACATTTTTTTATCCCATTGTCACCCATAGCCAAAGTTCTACTAATTTATAATTATTTTCTAACTCATAAAAAAAATTTCACCCTCACCTTAATTAATAAATTACAACCTGAATGGGCCTAATGGTTAAGAACACATGTTTTCTCCTAAAAGGTCACAAGTTCAAATCGCCGAACTTGACCTTAAAAATAGATTATTATTATTATTATTATTATTATTATTATGGTGAAAACTTAAAAGAATTAAACTACAAGTGTATATTCCTTATATGAATAATTAAACTCGTTGTAATATTTTCTAAACATAAAAATTAATTTTAATGATAAAAAATTCTTAAATTAATTCATTTCACTTTTTGTTAATTTTGAAATAAAAAACAATTTTAAAATAATATTTATATTTTTTATTATTTTATAATTAAATTTACAATATCATTTAAAAAAAATGAACATATTGATTATTGCATTGTGTTTTACTCTTTACTTTTAAACCAAAGTATCGTATTTTACTCTTTATTTTTAAATCATATTGCAATTTTTTTTATTTACACACTTAAAATTGACTTTTCAAAACTTCATACATATTTATTTGTCTTAACATCCCAACATTATATTATGATATCATCTATTTCATATCGACCAAAGTATCGTATTTTACTCTTTATTTTTAAATCATATTTTTAAATCATATTGCAATTTTTTTTATTTACACACTTAAAATTGACTTTTCAAAACTTCAGACATATTTATTTGTCTTAACATCCCAACATTATATTATTATGATATCATCTATTTCATATCGAGAGATTAACTCAATAGAGATTATATGAGGTGTGAGAGGAAGAGTGACACCAAATTTTCGAAAACTTGGCACTTGTTTATCCGTTTCAACATCCCAACATTCTATTATGATATCATCTATTTCAAATCCAGAGCTTAAGTCATACATATTAGATGGGGTGGGAGGAAGAGTGAGACCAAAAAAATCATGGGTTCGAGGAAGAGTGGGACCAAAGCAATGATATTGTTTAATTATTAATTATTGTATATTGTTTTGTTATTGGTTTGGAAAAAGAGATAATCACAAATTAGTATAATAATTTGTTAAAATAATTGGAAATTTAATTAGGAATGAGATATTAATGTACAATTTTTAGCAAATATTTTGGAAATAAAGGAAATTTTTATATTGTAAAATAAGGATAATATTAAAAATAATATTACATAAAAATTTAAGGATGAATTATGGTAGGATGAATTGTGGTATGATAAAGAGTTAGAGAGGAAAAGAAAATTAAAATATTGTAAGGAGGTGATTAATCTTAATCTAGAAAATCATAAGTACCCCAAATAAGAACATTTTGTCGTGATCTTCCTAGTGAAATAGGGTGTTGGTCAATTCCAAAAAATCTGTATCACCATTGTGACAATAAGAAGGTTGAAAATGAAAAGCAATTTCTCTTAGAGTATCAAGCATATACCCTCTTAGAGTATCAAGCATATACCGAGAGTAGATCTAGATTTCCAAAGATTTTTACTCAACAAAACTATGGTGATCTTGGACCATTTATCTTAATGTTTTTCCAACACAAACATAAAATTATAAGTAATTCCAAAACCAAATAATAATGATGATTAATTGAGTTTAATTTAAATAATATAATAATAATAATAATTAAGTGAATCTCCCCGGATGGGGTGTTAGTGGTTTCCCCGTGGCGGTTGATGGGAACGAACACAACACGCCGCAACACAGAGCCACGTGACGGGCCCGTGCCACAGTACCATGCCGTCCCGCGAGTGTAATAGCATTTATATGTCGAATAATGGTCGCAGTAAGGGGCATTTACGCCACCCTCTTCTCCCACGCAGCTTGTATAATGGCTTGGGTCGTCAGTATTGGCATTACACCTTGTAAGCGCTCGGAAGGGCTCCCCCCTTCACGACGCAAACAACACCAGGCTTGCAAAGGGCTCCCCCCTTCACTACGCAAACAACACCAGGCTTGCACATAGGCTATCTTCATCGTCTATCTGCAACACCAGTCCAACCCTGTTCCGCCCTGCTCACCTGCACACATGAAAGAGAGGCTAAGAGGAGTCGGGCTGGGCTCACCTCGAAGCCCCTCAGAGACCCCTGGGCCTCTTCACCTCCCCCGCCATTAACCTATTCCTCCTCCCTCCTCAGCATGTCTCTACCGCCACCCCACCACTCCTCTCCACCTTACACTTTCGGCTTTCTCCTACGATAACCCCTATCACCTCCACGCCTCGCCACCCATGGATACCATCCCGCGAGGGTCGACCTTGACTCCACTCTCTCCCCAAGACCCTTAGATGCATCTCATAGCGACAATGTCCTTCCCAAGATCCTCGAGCACCTGGAGGAGTGCACCAACGACTTGGAGCATCCGCCAGCACGCGCCTCACCCTCGCGGCCACCTCGACAAAGGGAGAACTTCAAAAGAACGCTAAGCATTCTGTATGATTTAGTTTTGAGCTCGAGGGAGACATGACCTCAAGTTTCCCAACCCAGAGGGCCAATCACACAATGTGCCACCTTTCTTTATATCCTCTCTACTATGCACTCGGATCTCTCCTCAGACCCTTTAGATGGCTCTTCTCCGGGGGAAGCCCCTGACATTGAGATGGATAGCATGCAGCGACAGACAGCGGAGAGGCAGAAGGAAGTGGAACGTAGCGGCCCAGTTGAGGATGAGGAGCATGTGGAGTGAAAGGAACAACGTCGGGATGACCAACCGACCAACTTCGAGACGGAATCGTGGATAGAGGATCTTCGTGCCACGTGGATTGGATATTAGATAGGTGTTTAGATTTCTTTTTGTTAGTTTCATTAGGCTCCTAGTCTAGTAGCACATTGTATGGTCTTTGTGTGTTTTATGAACCAGCAACTTCGTGACTTGCAACCAGTCGCTAGAATCGGTTTCCCTCACAAGGCCCAAATGACATGATTCTACCATTGGCAACACTTTTGGCTCTAGTGCACCAAATATAATATATACCTTCTTATCTACAAAAAAAAAATAAAAAATTAAGTGAATCTAATTTATGTAATATAAAAAAGAAATACATTTTTATATTCATTTTCAAATCTTATTTATGATATGTAAATTAATTATTAATTTAAATTGGTAAAATATCAATAATCTCATTGTAATTTGCAAATACAAAAATTAAAAAAAAAATATTAAAAAAAAAACAAAGTTTTAATTAATCCTTAATACTATTTATAATAATAATAATAATAATAATAATAATTATTATTATTATTATTATGATCTATTTTTAAAGTCACTGTTAAGCCACACAAAATTAGTGTATGGGACCCTCTTGTTTATAGGACAAATGATTCCTTTTAATTTATATTTATTATTTTTAATATATAAAATTAAAAATAATAAATATAGATTGTATTAACTTATATTTCTGTATTGTATCAATGTGATTAACCTTTTGCAAATTAAATCATACATATTATTTTGGATACACTTTACATGCATAATAAAAATTTATATTTATAAGATAAAAAATAATAAATACAAGTTGTGGGGATGTTTTTTTGTCCCATCAATATGATTAGTAGTTGATGTTGCATCAAAATAGAATTTAAGAAACTGTATCAAAGCCCAGCATCGGATTATGTTGGGTTGATTTCTTTAGCCTTCCACGAAAAAGACAAAAGATATTTCCATGTTCTCAATTTTTTATTCAGTATATTTGTACAAATTGTTTATATAATATTAAAAAAAATGCATAATTATAGTGGATTACTAGTACCACTTTTTGCCACCACTGGTTGGAATGTTGATGGAGATTTGTTCTTCCTTCCTACCTTCATTCAATTTTTTTTTCATTTCTTGGAATTTGTATTGTTCATATGAGTCGAAAATTCTCTTGATTTGGTGCTTGTATTTATTCTAGTGCTTCAGCTTCTTTACACTGGAATTTGTATTGTTCATATGAGTCGAAAATTCTCTTGATTTGGTGCTTGTATTTATTCTAGTGCTTCAGCTTCTTTACACTGATATGCCCAACTTGCTATTGTCCATGGACATAACTGATTCTGAGTTTCCCTTCCCCAATCAAGAGAGCCACCATTTCTTGTTGTGTTTTTTGAGTTACCGCATTCAGTTGAATTAAAGGATTTGCAGAGTGTGAAACTAAATAATGTTTTTCCCTAGAACAGACTTACCAAGTTTCATATTCTTTCTAGGTCCTTTAGGGCATTGTGCTGCTTTTCATATTCTTCCTAGGTTCTTTAGGCATTGTGCTGTTATGTATCCTTTTTTAAAACAAGGATTACATGTTAAAGAAACTCTCTCATATTCTAACTTTCAAATGGAGGAACAATTTTTGATATTCAATTTTTTTTTTTCGAAAACCCTTAATTGAAATCAGTTTTTGTTATTCAATTTTTTTTTTTGAAAACCCTTAATTGAAATCCATTTAAAGGCATATTCTGATATATAATGAAATGCTAAATCGCTCTCTTTAACGGCACGAAAATGAAATTTAGAGAAATCTGAACATATAACCAATGATTTGAAAAGAGAATAAATCCAAAAAAATGCAAGGACAAATTTGGGAGTCTCACCCAAACCCAAACATAAACAGAACCCAAAGCCAAACCTGAGCAGAAGATATAATATCCTTCAAAGGATTGAAGGAGATATAGAAAGGATTCATGCACATTTCTATGTTTCACCAAAACTAGGGACCTGAATTAAGAATTAGAATTGAATTAAGAATTAGAATTAAATATGTGTATTAAGCAATATCGAACTCAATAAAGAAACCCTTCACACAGGAGTAAATGAAGGCTTTTTGTTTAATCATAAGTAACCATGAATTGGAGATCCATGGCACAAGCTGGACTAACCGAGACCAAAACGCATTAAAACGAGAAACGAAACCGTGACAGCTGAATAAATCTGCATCCACCTGCAGTCAACCCCATTGGAATCGTTAAAGCAAGGGCTTCCTGCACAAGAAAAGAAGATAGGGAAGGAGGGCGAGAAGAAATCTCTTTCATAACCGCATCCTTGGAAGAATGGCCGCTCAAAGGACAGCAGACACCATTTTTGTGGCCGCTTGCGGGCTGCGCACCAGGGGCGGAGCGAAGCAAACCCGTTGCTCGGAATGCGAGCAGAGGTAATCAAAGACCCCTCCGGCGCCATTTGATAGCATATGAAGATCTGGAAAAACGCGAGGGCGATAAATCTTCAGCGGGCGGTAGGGCAAAACCCTAGCCGCTGTCGCAAAGCGTGGGACCTCCCTTTGGGCACAATTCGACATATTATAGCTTTTCACAATCTAAAACCTATAGCAATCCATATGCGTTATTATTTATTTTTTAATAATTATGTTGTTTTTAATTTATTTTTGACTTTTTTGATTGAATTTTCTAAACGTTTTATTAATTTTCACTCTTTATTTTTTCTATCAATATAGTTAGTTCTCTACTAGCTAAAAAGGTATGTCATGTTTTACAATTGGTTATATATTTAAAAAATATATTATTTAAATTTTTTTCTATATAATGTTTTTTTAAGAATTATCTATATTTATTATTAAGTTAATTTTCATCTTAATTTTTTTAAATTAGTATTGTTTTTTAAGGTTAAATTCGACTTTGTTATTTCCGTTGGGGTGAGTCGAGTCGCCCTACCGATGAACAAGGAAATACAGTTTCATTTATAATTTTGTTATTAAACTTTATTTTTCCTATCAATAGTAAATAATTTGTTATTAAACTTCATTGTTTATTTTTTTTATCAATATATTTAATTTCTTACTAACTAAAAAGTATGTAATGTTTTCCTTATGTTTTAAAATTTATTATATATTTAAAAATTAACATTATTTTTTATTATTTTTAATTTTTTTATAATTAACTTTTAAGAATTATCCATATTTATTATTATAATTTTCGTGTTAATTTTCTTAAAGTAATTTGTTATTTCTGTTGGGCGGGTCGCTCTGTCGTTGAACAAACAACTAATGTTTCTAAGATCGGAGGGGGATGGTACATATAAATGGGGGATCGTCGACTTCCCTTTCCTGTGACCTGTATCGTAATTATGGTGATTCATTCACAAAAACAAAAATTATAATGGCGTGGTGAATTAAATCTCTAGGCCCTTTTTAGCATCCCTTAATGCCTTTTTGATCATGCTTGGGATGAAATTAGTGAAGATATGATGGTTTTAACGTGATAGGGATGTGGATTTATTTGGTTCTTGATATCTACAATGTCCGCTTCCCTCGTGAGAGAGTGAAGCTACCCTAGTGAGAATGTGAGTTGGGAGTGCTTTAGTTCCTTGTTAAGGTTTGGGTTGGTTAGTGCGATTCAATATTTGTTATTTCTATTTCTTTTGATTATTAGAATAGAGGCCCACACAATTGGGTTTGGATAGTTTATGAAGTTAAACAAATGGTTTGTTTTGAACTATTGTTGGGTTATGTAATTTTGATTTTGATAAAGAGTTAATAAAAATATTTTGGAATAACAATATGTAGGATAAGTGTGTAATGGATATTTCCAAGTACACGGTGACCATACTTAAATGGGAAACACAAACATTTTAAATCAAAGTGTTAAAATTAGTTTTCTCAAGCAAATAGTAAGAAGAATTGTCACTCATCTTGGCATTCTTTTTGAAGTTATTAAATCCCTATATTTTATAAATTATGGTGGATCTCAAACCTTACCCTTGATTGGCCAATTGATCTTGGAAAAAAATGAAGAAATGTTGTAACATCATGTACCATAACTGGATCATAGTAGATTAGTGGTCTACACTCTTTGACCTGTATGGATGTCAGTGGCCTCCCACCTATTCCAACTGGTTCATTCTGGCAGTTTTCTAGTTTGACAGTTGTTTCCCTAGTTTTCGGGTCCCTGACTTGGGGGGTCGTTTTGAGGCCCTAAACAACGTTTTTTAGGGCTCACCACTATCATAATGAGCTTTCCAACGAGCTATTGTGTAGTCATCGAATAAACCTTTCCAACATGATATTGTGCACCTAAAATGGAGATCGTATGCAAAAGTTACGACCCCGAGAAGTTGATGTACTAACTTACCCAAACAAATCCCACATGACTTTTGGCACTTCATCTCCTAGGGTTAGGTTTTTTGGATGTCTAGGGGTTTTGGCATTCTTGTTTATTGTAAAAAGGCCTTCAGAGCCTCATTGTAATCATCTTCTTGTGCATGAACGCAACCGTCACATCTCTTCTTAGAGATAAGTCGCCACCATTCTAGCAAGCTTGTTTCCGCTGCATTTTACATTTTCAGCTTATTTCATTATTGAATAGAAACCAATTTTAACGTATATCTGTTATTTTTTGTTAAGCATCTTTTGATAATAATCTATATTCATTTTGTTCTGCAAATATATTCTGGGTCAGTGGTATCAGAGCGGTTTTCTCCTTGTTGTTCTTAATGCATGTCCCCAATGAGGTCAGGGTATAAAGAATTGGGTCTCGAGCTTGTTTCTCTTGAGGAAAAAATCTATCGCATGCTCAAACGACCTCTCATGGCAAAAGAAAAGAACGACCACAAGACAAGATATCACTTCAAAATGTTGCTCGAGAAATCCCTCATGCAACAGAGGAATGAGATGATGGATAGTTTTACGCAAATCCTTCGGCGGCTACCAACATGTGACGCATATTCCTCAAACAGAGGCGCCACCCCCTTCAAGGAACAAATCAACTTCGATATTCCTATATTTGAAAGTCAGATAGACGCAGATGCGGTAGAGAAATGGTTGAATCCGCTATAAGGGTATTTCTTTGTCCATAACTTCTTGAATAGAGAAAAGACTACTTTTGCGCTCATCAAAGTCATCCCCGGTGTCAAATATTGGTGGGAAACATTCTGTGAGAAAAAGGAAATAGAGGAAACCTCATTATTTACAGTCGCAGTCCCCTGAGAATCATTCAGGGATGCTATTAAGGAACAATACTACCTTGTTGGAAGTTATGACGACCTGTACACAAAATGGACCACGTTGTGGCAGGAAAGAGACCAAGCGGTGCTCGAGTTCACAAATATCTTTCATACATTGTGCACCAAGCTGGGTATCAAACATTTTGAGAGACATATGATGCTCAAGTATCGTGGAAGTATGCATATATAAATCAAGGACAAAATGGAGTTTATGTACATCTTATATTTGAACACAGCCTATCGATATGCCATCAAAATCAAGCAGAAGCTCCAACAAAAGATGCTGCAATTTAGGCCCGAGAAGTTAGAACCCCTCACAGAAAAATCCAGGAAAGGGCGACCCTAACCCGCAGAAAAAAGGATAGAGAAAAGACGGACAACCTTAGGACAACTAGTCCAGGCCGCAAGCAAAGAAGGACACCGGAAAGACAAAGAAACATATCAGGAAGTAGTGCAACTTCCATAAGAGCCCCTGGCATAACACTGTTGATTATCGCTTGAAGCAGTCTATGGTGAATGAGGTGAAAGCCTCTAAATCATATGTGGGTTTTGACTCTGATTCAAAACCAGAAAGGGGGAGACAGATCATTGACGCGAAACCCAGTGGTATCGTTGCTACCACCAAGCTCCAGCCCAGTGAACCAGACGAGACAGAGGAAGGCGAGCAACTTTTTCATTCACAGATGTGGGTGAAGTTTACCCCACTGCACTTCATCATTGATAGTGATATCCAGAATAACCTCATGTCAACAGAGGTTGTCAAGCGACTCACCCTGCTGAAAACGCCACACCCACAACCCTACACCATCGGATAGCTTTACCAAGAAAGCGACATTCGTGTCAGCCAACAATGTCACATGTCATACGACATCAATCCCTTCAAAGACAAGGTATTGTGTGATGTTTCCCCTCTCGAATTTTGTAATTTTCTTTTGGGCCAACCATATTTATGGAAACGTCATGTTGTATATGAGTCTAGGCCTCGCAGTGTTATTATTACTTTGAAAAAGAAAGTGTATAGGATACCCAAGGCAGTTCCATTGAGTGTTATTTCCTTGATCTCTGCCAAGCAATGCAGAAAGGTCATCTGTTAGACAGGGAAGTTTGTCTTCTTCGTGATTCTCTCTTAGAATGAGTGAAATATCGCAGCCACATCCAGGGTCTCCACGGATGACCTCTCCACACAGAAAAATAAACTGGATAAGGTCATGGAAAAATACTCGTATATCTTCTCCTCACCTACTAGGGTACGTCTACATTGTCAAGTCAAGCACCCCATAGATCTGACCCCCAACACATCGCTGCCCAATGGGTCAGTCTACTGCCGCTCTCTGTTAGAGAATGAGGAGATCAAGAGATATATCTAAGAACTGCTCCACAAGGAGCACATTTTTCCTAGCTCATCACCTTGCGGGAGCCCAATTATGCCGGTACAGAAGAAAGATGGAACTTGGTGACTTTGCATTGATTATCGGGCCTTGAATAAAATCACAGTCAGAAAATGATACCGGATTCACTGAATCGACAACCTCCTTGATCAACTCATGGGGGCCAAATACTTTAGTAAGATTGAATTGAAGTTTGGCTACCACCAGGTCCTTATAGAACAAACAGATGTATGGAAGACCACCTTCAAGTCAAAGGAAGGTATTTCTGAATGGTTGGTCATGCCCTTTGGTTTGATAAGTGTTCCAACCAATTTCATGAGGATGATGGATAATATCCTACGACCATTCACCCATAATTTTGTAGTGGTGTATCTGAATGACATCGCCATTTACAACAAGACTTGGGTAGAACGCTTGCAGCATATTTAGCAGGTTCTGCACACCTTATGTCAGCACCATCTCTACGCCAACATGGAAAAATGCTCCTTCGGCATGGACAGGGTTCATTACCTAGGCCACATCGTTGAGAAACATGGCGTACATGTGAATCCAGCCAAAATCCAAGTCGTGCATGACTGGCCAACCCCAACCAAACTCATTGAGCTTCGAAGATTCTTGGACCTTTCCAATTTCTACTGCAGGTTCGTCTTGGAATTCTCCCATATTTTATGGGCCCTCATCCAAGAAACCAGGGGTGGTGGTGAGGCAAAATTTGTGTGGGGCTAGTCCCAACAACAAGTGTTCGATGATTTGAAGCAATGCTTGTGCTCAGCCCCAGTACTTTCACTACAAGACCTGCACCAACCCTTTGAGATCGAGACATATGATTCAAACTATGTTGTGGGCGTCATTATCACTCAGCATGACCACCCCGTGGCCTATCATAGTGAGACACTATCAGATGTTGTTTGTAAGTGCCCTATTTACGACAAAGAAATGTAGTCCATTGTGCAAGCCTATCACCAGTGGATACATTACATTCTTGGGAAGGAGACATTCATCCACACTGATCATAAGCCAATGCAATTCATGCATACACAAGGAAAATTTTAGAATGAATTCCATCAGAAATGGTCCACGTGCTTTCAATAATAAACACCTCAACATCAAGTATAAAACAGGAAGCACCAACCACGTTGTCGATTGCCTCAGTAGACCACCAGTTTCGTCACTCACCACGGTGCTAGACTCTTGCGGCCATGAGACCTGTAGATGGCCCCAACTCTATGAGATAGAATCCTCAAGACAGGTTGTTGTGTCGTCTGGGCCATATCTGTGTTCCATCAAGAGAGTGAGTGAATTTGATCTAGGAAGCCCAATACAGTCGGGTGGCAGGACACTTTGGCATCGAAAAGATAGTGGCAATGATGAAAAAACATTTATATTGGTCGAAACTTCGACATGAGGTCAACAAGTATATTAGGTCCTACACTACCTGCGTGATTACCAAACCTGCCACTAAGAAATAGGGCATGTACACTCCTCTGCCTACTCCTGACATGCCATGGGAATCCATCTCAATGGACTACATTTCGGACCTCCCATCCACCAAGCGAGGCAATGACAGTGTTTTTGTGGTTGTGGATC
>SNQJ01S0003866.1:70576-98973 GCA_010110895.2 Picea sitchensis
TTATTCTTGTAAACAACCAGGCAATTTCGTGAAATGGATTTCTAAAGGAACTAACTTGAATGCTTGTACTATCTTCAGGAACTAGAAGCGGGTTTTCCAAAAAATGGGGCAAGAGGTCCAATCTGTTATTATTCTTTCCTAGGAACTATTTGCAATCTTCTCCTTTGAACGTCAATGTTGGCTTCGACAATTTTAACATATGGCAGAAGACCTCAGGTGACAAAGAAACAAAAGAGTGGTCCCGCAGTGGAATAATTCTTTTATTTGAAATAAATGTATCGGTGCACCAAGAGACCAGGCCCTTACAATGAAAAATCTCAGGGACACAGCTTGCACGAGCAATCGTGGAGGTCCAAATTACTTGGTTCTTTGCAGTAGAGGTTGAGTAATAAGAATATTCCCTAGACCACTGGAAGTTCTGGTCCTCTCGCTCGAAGATGTTGAGTGTATCTCCACAAAACTAATGTCGAGTTGATGCCATAGCGTTATGAGAATGTTGGTTTTCTGCAGATGATGGTTTAAATGAAATCTTAGAGCGGATAATGTAACTATTCGTTAAATCTTGGTTAAATGCTTATGAATGAGAAAGTTCCTCGATCGTTTCGCTGAGTAATGACAATCTGTATGGGTGGTGCATGATGAACTGTTAGCAGTAAAGATTATTTGTTGCATATTTAGAAATGTGAAGGTGACGGGTACGACGAAGAGAAATTAAGGATTGGAGGTTTCATGAACATGCAAAGGCCACGACGTGCAAACGTGATTTCATGATTTTGAAATCCACACTCGGAAGGGATAGTATAATCCCCCCACAAATTTTGGTTTAATGCACATTAATACGAGATCTCCTCGATCCTTTCACCCATCAATGACAATTTATACGGTTTTTGCATGATGACCTATTAGAATTAAATGCCAACAATTCCATATTTTGAAGCAAGATATGTATATATATATATATATATATATATATAATTAAATTTATTTTATTATAGACAAGTGTGAAGGTGACGGAGAGGGTGGAGAGCAAGGAAAGAATGGAAAGCTCTGAAAAGCGGTTGGACGAATTTCAAAAAAGGATTACGGGGATAGTCAGGACAACCAAGTTTTGCACGGTCAAATTTCCTGTAACGAAATTTTTGAGTGCAAAATGTGTAAAACGAAAGAGATCATGATGGGGCAATCCAGCAGTCGGTTTGTATATTTGCGAAATTCTGGCAAAGTGGGTAAGTATGGGATAGGGAAATTTCTAATTGCATGCATAGAAATAAGATCTTATATATAATTGGCAACTTCTAATTGCAAAGGGGCGCAGGCACAGGAAACAATGACTACGGACTAAATATTTCTTCAACCTACCAAACCGACGATTCAACAAAGAAATTTGAAGAAATGGCGAAGTATGGAAAGGGGAAAGACGAGCTTCAAAATGGGGTGACAATAGTTCCACAAAATATTTGAGGACCCGATGGTTAAATTTTATTTCTCGGAATTTTTTCAGTGCAAATTGTTTAGCACGGAAGAGGGCAAGTCCAGTTTTCAATTTGTATAGTGCAGAACTGTGGGTGGTGTTTGCAGGAGACGTAAGTATAGAGGAAATACTTTTCCCTTTAGTATAGCTTATGTTCCACAAATGTGGTGTGGCCCGTTTTATCACTTTTCCATTGGTAAAGAAAGGCAATCATGAGCCTTCCAGCCTTGGAGACCGTCTGTCAATTTGTATATCGCAGATCTTTGAATGTTGTTTGGAGGTCATGAAAAAGTACAAGTGAAATGTCGACCCACCCAATGGGAAAGTCAGCCTGTCAATTTGTATATCGCAAAACTCTAGGTGCTAGTTGTAGGACACAAAACAATAGAGGGTCAACTTAAAGAAAGGGGAAGCGGTCGTTGGAAACACGTCAATCCTCCAAGCTGCGCAGTAAGGCATTTTTGGGAAAAAAATGATTAAGTAACCAGGAAGAGAAACTAGAGGGAATAAAAGAGTGGGAAAATAAAAAACTGGGAGGCAGGGTTTGTAAACACGAGTTGGTTTCAAAGGAGCCCCATTGTTGCAAAACCATCATTTTGTACTAATTGTCAACAAATGCATTGTTGAGATTAGATTTTATTCCAACGTGTGCGTGTAAATATCTTCTTCATACATTCTTCCATGACTGTAAAATATTAAGTTAACTACTAAAATTCATTT
Organism: Picea sitchensis; assembly: GCA_010110895.2. Taxonomy (NCBI): domain Eukaryota; kingdom Viridiplantae; phylum Streptophyta; class Pinopsida; order Pinales; family Pinaceae; genus Picea; species Picea sitchensis. Next base: position 72,768 of record SNQJ01S0003866.1, read on the forward strand.
TCTACTAATTGCTAGCAAATGCTTTGTTAAAGATTAGAATTTATTGGAATGTGTGGGTGTAACTGTGTTCTTGATAAATTCTTCCATGAGTGAAACATATTAATTCAACTATTAAACTTCTTGCATTATGGTTTGTTAGCATTAAAACTTAATAATTGCATGTCTAGAAACAAGAATAACGATTTCGCTACAACATTGTGCATTGGTATTGTTATGTTGTATCTACATTCCGAATATAATTGAACGTTGGTTTCAAACTGTGCAATCCATTTTTTGTTTGCATAAAAGGTTGGTGGATTGACAGAGTGCATTGTCATATAATTGTCAGATGCTCCATTTTAGAAAAAAAATACCCAAGAAAACACAATATCGAAGAAGAATGAGAGCACCGAACCATGCCAATGAGAACATGCGTTAAATCCATAAAAGAAGCAGCAACGAAGAGTCGAAGGAAAATATTTCTTAATAGCAAATCCATTTAAAAAAAAAGAAAAGCACTGGGTATTGTACATCTATCCTTAGAAATTGGACCCAGTTATTTGGGCCAAAACATTGAACGTATCTGTGACAATTACACGCACGGGATCCACAGTATGCAAGATATTTTTAGTTTTCTCCTCGACGAATCATAATGTGTTGAAATTGATAGTTTTCAGAAGCTTCTGGTGAGGAAGAAGACAAAAAATGTTGTAGGGAAAATGGAATAGCCATTAGCTGATACTGCCTCTGCAAAGTCGAAAAAAATTTGGGAGCATAGGTTGCACGTGCAATTCCAGAGGTCCAAATTAGTCCATTTTGGGTGGAAGGAGATGACTAGTAGAAAAATGCCTTACATCAGCGAGAGTTTTGGACCTGATTCTCGAATATGTCAATCAATAAATTTTTGGCTTGAAATATATCTCTGGGAGCATCAACATATCATTTCTTCACAGTGAAAGTCTTTTGCACATAACGAACTAATTTTGAACTCTGAAATTCCTAATTTCGCGTTGCAAAGTGGCTATTGCATTTAGTGTTGGTTTCTTTTCTAAAACTTCTTTTGGTGTTGTCAGGATCTCCATCATCGAGCCAAGAAGTTTTGTCTATTATGGTTGATTTCAATTTGGCGGCAGGAGTGGGAAGATTATATGCATTGGAATCATGCATTGTCATATAATTGCCCATCAGATCATCTTCTTCTAGTTCAGAATTCATGACATCAACTTATGCGACATCCATGAATGTAAGTGGACAGGTTCTATGAGCAGGCAATGTTGCCTTCGAATTTTTTGGCTTGAAATGTATCTCTCGGTGTACCAAGGGACCATCTCATTTTTTATTCCTAGGCGGAGGGAGATGAATAGTAAGAATATGCGCTAGAATAGTGAAACCTCTGGCCATTATGCCCCAATTTGTTTACTATGTTTGGACAGAAATGCTGTGACAAGTTATTAAGAATTTTTGTTTGCTAGAGACAATGTTTGAAATGAAAATTGGGGAGGTATAAAATAAGCCTGAGCAAATTATGGTTTAATGCGTATGAATGGAATATCTCCTTGAGCCTTTCGCTGATCAACGGAAACCTCGAGGGTTCATGTGGAATGAGATGTCACCATCACAGATCACTAATTGCACAACTAGGAAAAAGTGAGAAGGTGGCAGTGACGACAAAGAGAGATTAAAAAAAATATTGCAACATCTTCAAAATGAATACTTGGAAAGCATAACATACTTGTGTGCATATCATAGTTTAATTCGTAGTAATGAAAAATATTTTCTAGATTTCCGGACATTCATGACAATGTTAACGGTTCCTGTAGGATGCCTACTACCATTAAAACTTAATTATTGCACATCTGGAAACAAGTACGAAGGCAACGACGATGGTGAAACTGATTCTAACAAATACATAAGTATGGAAAGCGGATGGGTGGGTTACAAAAGAAAATAAGCAGAAGATATACCCAGGAGACATGAAGGATCGATGGTCATATTGCATCTCAGTGACAAATAAACAGAAAGAGAAAGTATATGATCAAAATAAAAACATCATATTTAAAAATTATATTTACATATACATATAATTAATCCCTGGAAACTCTTTTTTTTCTTTTTAACACTAAAATATTGTAGAGTGTTATTGAAAACTGCAAATTTGTAAATCGAGGAAGTGGGACTTCGTTGTTCCCTTTCCTACAAATAGCACCCATAGTTCCGCGATATCCAAATTGACAAGCCCATTTGCACACTATTTCAATTTTAAGGGCCTCCTGTTGATGTAATAACACAATTGAAATTCAATTCGTGAATCCCTAAGTATGAATTCTTACAAGGTATGGACACGAGGTTCTTTTAGAGTTTGTATGAATCTCGCATTTCATACTTTGCCACTTTTTCCATTGCGGGTTCTTGGTCTTACGGGCTCAAAGCTGAGCCTCTATCGATACGTATCCTACAAATATCCACCAGAATCCCGTGATATACAAATTGACTGTTGAAGCTACGGACTGGGTCGCTCAACATTGCAGTTCTATTGTTCCTTGTCTTCTAAATAGGATTTGGAGGAAATGAGTAATACATAGTAAAGACATGCTTCTCAAAACTATGGACATGACATTTTATAGAGCATGTACAGATCCCTCATTCGATACTTAGCCAGTATTTGGATGGTGGGTTCTCGAGCTGGCGGGTTCAAAATTGGCCCTTTGTTGTTCCGTGTCCTACAAATAGCACCCATATTTCTGTGATATACAAATTGACCAGCAGAATTTCTAGCTATTTGAATTTTAAGGGACTCGTATTAATGTCGTATCACAATTGGACTTGGGACAGATTATATTCTTCTATTACAACATCAAACAATGAAGTGGTTGGTCGACCTGGTGATATAAAAATAAGTGAAATCGGAACTCATGAATCCACTAGCTTCCGCACCTACAAGTTTTCCGAAAAATGAGTAATACATACTAACTATGTACTCTTATAAACTATGGACATGAAATTTTTATAGATCATGTACAAATCCACCATTCCATATTTAGCCACTCTTTTGGATCGAGGGCTCTCGGGCTGAAAATTGGCCCTCTATTGTTCTGCGCTCTACAAATAGCACCTACAATTCCACAATATACAAATCGACAAGTGGACCTGCGAGCTCCCTGGATCAACGTTGCAATTTCATTGTTCTATGTTCTCCAAATAGCACTCAGAGGTCCGCGATATACAAATTGACAGATGGACTGTAGTGCTATCGGGTTCAAGTTTTCCATTTTTTACGGATGTCAATCCTTATCAATTATCTAACATATCTAAAAACATTATTTTGAACAATAAATTATTAATATTACATATTGATATTGCACAATTTAATTAGACGACAGTTTGTGCAAGCTGGTCAGGAAAGCGATATAAAGTTTTCCTCCAAACGAGAAATACATAGTAAACATGTAATTTTATAAATTATGGACATGAAAGTTTATAGAGCATATGCAGATCCCTCATTCCATACTTGGGCACCTTTTCGATCGCGGATTCGCGGCCTAGCGGGATGAAAATTGAACCTCTATTGTTCTGTGTCCTACAAATAGCACCCAGACTTTCACGATACACAAATTGATAGGTGGACTTGCGGGCTGGTTGGGTCAACATTGCACTTTTATTGTCCCATAGCGATTCTGTATTAATTCCATATTTAGTCATTTTTTTGGATCGAGGCCTCTCGGGCTGGCGGGCTAAAAATTGGACCTTTATTGTTCCGTGCTCTACAAATAGCACCCACAATTCTGCGATATACAAATTCACAACCAGACCTACGAGATGGATGTTGAACATTGCACTTTCATTGTTCCGTGTGTTCCATATAGAACTCGGAGTTTCGCCATATACAGATTAACAGATGGACTCCAAGTAAATTATTAATATTAAATATTGATATTGCAAAATTTAATTAGATGAGAAAGTTTTTACAATCTGGTCGGATGAGTGATATAAAAGTATTCCGACAAACGAGCAATACATAGTAAACATGTACTTTTATAAAGTATGGACATGAGATTTTATAGAGCATATGTAGATCCGTCATTCCATACTTAGGCACTTTTTGGATCACGGGTTCTCGGTCTGGCAGGCTGAAAATTGAGCCTTTTTTGTTTCATGTTCTACAAATAGCACCCAGACTTCCGCAATATACAAATTGACAGGTGCACTTGCGAGATTCTTGACTTAACATGAGATTTTATAGAGCATATGTGGATCCCTCATTCCATACTTAGGCATTTTTTGGATCGCGGGTTCTCAGCTTGGCGAGCTGAAAATTGAGCCTTTTTTGTTCTGTGTTCTACAAATAGAACCCATACTTCCGTGATATACAAATTGACAGGTGGACTTGCGGGATGATTGACTCAACATCAGATTTTATAGAGAATATGCAGATCCCTCATTCCATACTTGGGCACTTTTTGGATCGCGAGTTATCAGCCTGGCAGGCTAAAAATTGAAACTTTGTTGTTCTGTGTCCTACAAATAACACCCAGACTTCCGCAATATACAAATTGACAGGAAGACTTGCGGGTTAGTTGGCTCAACATTGCACTTTTATTGTTCCATAGTGATTCTGGATTAATTCCATATTTAGCCACTTTTTTGGATCGGGGGCTCTCAGGATGAAAATTGGGCCTCAATTGTTCTGCACTCTACAAATAACACCCACAATCCCGCGATATACAAATTGACAACCGGAACTGCAGGCGAGCTGATCAACATTGCACTTTCATTGTTCCATGTCCTCCAAATAGCGCTCAGAATTCTGCAATATACAAATTGACAGATGGACTCGACGTAAATTATTAATATTAAATATCGATATTATAGAATTTAATTAGACAAGAAAGTTTGTACAATCTAGTCGACCGAGTGATATAAAAGTATTCCAACAAATGGGAAATGCATATCAAACATGTACTTTTATAAAGTATGGACATGATATTTTATAAATCATATGCGGATCCCTCATTCCATACTTAGGCAATTTTTGTATTCTGGGTTCTCGGCTTGGCGGGCTGAAAATAGAGCCTTTTTGTTCCATGTCCTACAAATAGTACCCAGATTTCTGCGATATACTAATTGAGAGGTGTACTTTCAGGCTGCTTCACTCAACATTTCACTTTTATTCTTCCGTGTCCTCCAAACAACACTCAAAGTTCCGCAAAATAGAAATCAACAGGACTGCACGAATGGTGGCTTCAAGATTGGAATTCTTTAGGGATGGTCATCCTATCTAACTTTATCTAAAAACATTATTTTCAAATAATAAATTATTAATATTAAATATGGATTTTGTACAAGTGAATTAGATTAATTTATTAAACGATGTTAAATCACTTATTTTTAAAAAAATGAAGGAAAGAAAATAAAGTTTTTTTTAAATTCTATCACCGTAATCATAACAAGGACCAATTTCAATTTAAAGGGCCTATTGTTCATATGATAGCACAATTTCACTCCGCAAAGTATATATTCGTTGATTTCAAATTATTCAAGGACATCAATTTTACCGAGTTTATCGAATAAGCAAAAATGCCAAAACAACGACCAATTTGAATTTGAAGGCCTCTTGTTGATATGATAGTACAATTGCACTTGGCACACTATATATTTGTTAATTTCAAATTATTCCAGAACAATAATTTCATCATTTTCATCGATGAAGGAAATCTCGTAAAACAAGCCACATAGTAGATTTGCATGACAGTGCAATAGAAACTATCAGGCGGATCTGAGGACCAGTTGGCTAAAAAATTCAATTATATTGTGTCGTGTCCTCCAAAGAACAGTTGAAGTTTCATGGTATACAAATTGATAGACAAAACACATAACTAAGAACCAACTAAACTTCAAACATGCCGCAAGCAAGTTCCCAGAAGGTTCCATAGAGAAAAACCCATCAGCGTTTGCACCAAACAATTTGATATTCAAAGAAAAGATGTTGCCGCAATCATTTTCTCTTGCATCTGGTATATATTGCCAGTAGAAAATAATCGGGTCCATGGAATATATGGGGTTTTCTTCCATGCTAATCTTATGTGCATGCAATCCCAGGTAGCCAAGTCCAATGAACATTAATCTCAATGCTGATCAAATATGACAGAGACACATGAGGTATTTTCCTTTTTCTTCATCCGATATGCAAAATTGCATTGTCCTCATTTAAGGTGAACTTTCTATGTATAAGAAGCTCTCGCAACATGTACACATTGCTTGCCTTTTTCTGTAAATAAGTTTCATACGAAAACTCTGCCAACTTAGGAATCACAGTTTGTAATAGAGGTTGTCTAATCGTACAATGCATAGTTGTGTTGCCAATGGTTCGGATAACAACGTTGATGCAATGTCCATATATATATGGAAATTTTTCACCGCAACGCAGACAATCAATCGTGTCGTCACTTATCAAAGTGGAGGCAGAAATAGGGGAGTTGCATTTTTCATATACAGGTTCAAAAGGGGTCGAGTACACATTGGTTGCAACTAAAACACCTTCAACCTGGGAACGCGAGTATATAAATTAATACATTGAACAATGTAATACACAACTGCACCCCCCCTTCCCTTAAAAAGAAAAAAGAAAAAAAAGTAAACATGCACGTAAATGTGTGCAAGGCTATTTCTATAAGAAAACTAAGGATGATTTTGTGGATGTATACGTACAAAAATTGTAGAGGTAGCTAGTTTCTTCAGATCCTCTACCATATTTGCTCGCAAATCTGTTACAAATGTTGCCTGGGTTGTCCGAAAGATCATTTCTCTAACATCCCTCTTCTTTTTTGTATTTTTGAACAACATAAGTGGAATCCACCCTTTATGCAATTGTTGTTCCATTGATGAAAACAAATCTGAATACATATCGAACAATTGTAGCTGCAACATGGAACAATGCAATATTTGTGTAACTTATCTGAGATACATGCACATGTAAAAGTAAAGGACAAAATTGAATATGAAAAGTGGTATCATTGCCTTGTTTTTGTCCGACTCTCCATATTTTATATGGAGAATGTGTTGTGAGCCAAGTTTCCTTGCCAATGTGACAACTGCCCCAATCGTTCTGATTGGGTAAATCTCAGTGCTTTATGCAAGCTGGCTAATAGTTGAGTCCGGGACGAAACAATATTTTGAACAGACAGCGGGAATTTTTTCCACAATGCTTGTTTCGTTCAACGAAATAATTCGATCACAATCACCATGGTCATACACTTTTTTCGGTAATATATTAAAATTTGTAATGGATATCCCATTACACGGCAATATCTTTTCTGCATGTTTCTGGACAAGTTGTGGAGGAACAGTCAGTGTCACTGTCATCATGGCCTCCTTGTCTGTCATGTCATCATGAATAATGGATCTACTTTTGTTTTTCTTGTCCAAGTAGGAGATATAGACAACCATTATTTCCCCGATGAACACTTGTCCAGATCGACAATTGTTCAAGCCCTCTACTGAAAGTACTTTGGATGTCACAACTCTAGCCCTGATGACATTTTTTGAACAGGAAAACTAAAGTAAATGGTACTGCACATTTTTTAATTTTTTTTTATTTGTATTCTTATTTCACTGGCATAAATCTACAAGTACAAGCATAGATTTGATGAACTATGGAACCAGAGTTTCGCAAGCACATCTCTTAGTCTGCAGAAGAGGCAGCACGTTCAGAGTCTCATTTGTACTTGTTAATACTTCTTGTGAGGTGAAAACCGTGTATTGCAGATAACATCAACATATCCGCCATCCCATAGATGAATATATAACACAAGATATTTTTTTATTAAACATAGTAAGAGAAGAGCGTATGCATATTTACCTTTGGCCTTGTGAGTCTGTTGATGTCTTGAATGACTGACTGCTCGTGCCCATGTCACTAGTCAAAAAAAAATTGATGCAATCATGTGCAGATGAACATCAGGAATAAAGAAGCATATGCATTATATATTGTGGATCAGAAGGACTAAATAACCATAAAACTATATGCATCTGATTTTTTTTAACTAGAGAAATGTTAACAGTAAATAGGGCGTGAGCGCAGGGCACCATGGTTAATCTATATATTGCGGACCCTCAGAATATGGAACCCACAATCGAGAAAGTGGGTTACTATGGAATAAGGTATAATCATGACCACAGATATGAATCTGTTGGTCCACCAACCGACGCACGAAGGAATTTTCAGAAAACACACTAAACATATGAACTAGGAAATAAAAGGGATAATAAAACTGGAAAAAGTAGAAATACAGAGTGTAGAAAGGCCCATTACTTCCAAGTCATCATTTTCAAGTCTAATATTATATTCCCCCACCCAGTTTGTATATTTAATTTAACAACACACTTGGTGTACCTTTTAGAAGATTGTACCACAAAACCCTCTGTTGCTGCACAAAACAATTCATCTCCCTGTCCAAGCAACCTTTTTTTTCCAAGGAAGCAACACCGAATATGCAATGCACATGGATGAAATTTAGTATGAAGACAGACATCTAAAAGAAATACACAGGTCTATTTACCCACCAAAGAGTACATCGTCTTGTCTAGCCATTGTGTTTGTTTAAATGCAGCAATGGAGCGAAAACACAATGGACATGAATTAGCTTAGTATGCAAGAAGGCATGTATTGAAGATAACTTAAAATGAAGAAAGACATGTAAAAGAAAGAGAAAGAGGGTTATTTACCCATGAAATATCCCGTCGTCATCTCCACCTATTCTATTTGTTTAAATGCAACAATGTGGTGAAAACATAGCGAGCGAAGCAGGATAGTATGCAGGAAGGCATGCAACGAAGACAACTTACCATGTAGAAAGGCACACAACATGTACATATAATAAACTAGTTGAGCACATATACAGACCATAAATAAAATACAAAACAACACAATATGAAACAACAATACAAGCATGCACCTTTCTATATCCTCTTCAACCGATACAGTGGAGACTCCCTCGCTTTCTGCAACTATTATGTTTGTTTGAATGTGGGAACACACAAAATACAATGAACATCAATGGAAGTTGGTATTCACCGGAGAAAAAGAAATACGTACATACACTAAAACAAACTCAATGAATAGTCTAGAAAGGAAGAAACATGAACCTTTGCGCTTCTCTATCCATGGTTGTAAATGTGTAATTTTTTTTCCCTGCCCAAAGTATATTACAAGGGACAAAATATCATGCAATTGCATGGCCATAGTTAAAGAATTTCTTCTTTTATGTGGAAATTTATCCAGATATGATTCCATCAATGGAAATACATGTTATTTATCCTCTACACAGACTATTGTGCCCATGATACAAGTTTTTTGGTTTCCCGTGGAAAACCACCCAAATATGCTTCCAGACATCCAAATATAATCTTGTAGAAACTTCGTTTCACATATCATATCTTCAGCACAACAAAAATTGTATCGTGCGCACACCAGTATATGTAGAGGATAAAGAACATGTAATTTCATATTGAAAAATCTAACCATACATGGTTTATAGATGTAACCTGCATACATACGCTTTATTCCAACAAAAAAACAACAGATATTGAAATTTCACATGTAATCCTCGAACAATTTTACATGCAACTATTTTCTTTCATTCCAGTAGTCAAGAACCACCAAAATATCACAGAATAACAGATATTGGCCTCGACAGATAGGAAAAATAACACAACTGAATGTCGATTATCGGGTGCAGGGGCTGAACATCGTAAAGCACCCAAAAAAACAATAATAATACAAAAAAAAGAGAAAATAAAAGCTCCAACCACCGCCGCTAGACCCCAACCCTGCAAGGCCGAATCAAAGAAAAGAAAATAGAAAGCACCATACCAGCGCGAAATAACGAACAGGCCGAACTGCACCCCCAGGGCCCCAAAGCACAAACTTGAGCCAAACAAACATAACCAACAACCCACGAACCAATGAACCAGAAAGAACCACCGAGCTAGTAAACAACATATGTATCTCCAACGATTATGAAACTGCATCCCAAGCATAGAAGCAACTGGAAACATACGAGGAGCATGGGACTACAAAYAAGCAAACATTCTTACTTGCAAACTACAAAAACTGAACAAAAAACAACGAATACAAAATGAAAGTATGACATCGAAACTTACTCCAAAACTATGAAATGTAGAAGCGCATGTCGAATCGCGAGCGAAACAACAACAAACAACAACCAAGAAACCAGCGAAGAACAAGCACTCACTGAACTAGTAAACAATATATGTAGCTTCAATGATTAGGAAATTGTGTTGCAAAGGAAGAACAAGGATGAAACATACAATGGCTATTAAACTAGCGGTGGACAAATAACACTGTGAAAATTCATTGTTACTGTATAGAAAAATTTGAGGAGAAATGTACTCCGAGAAGTGTATTTACATAAACATTTAAGGTTGTCAGGCTGTCTAAGGACCTTGCGGTATGAAAACATTTAAGTTGGCAGGGTTGTTCGAGGACATCGCATCATGTAAACATCTAAGTTGTCAGGCCTATTGAGGCATCTCGGGATAAGTGTCAATACATTTCAACAAAAATACATCCGCCAAAGACGCTATAAACTTTGGAATTCTCAATCACTATAAGCTTGGATATAAAAACATTTCAATATGCTTAGTACATATCAAAACCTACGATTATATTCAGCTAGAAGAAAATGCTAATACAAACATTCGAATTAATGCTAGCATTAATGCACCTTCAAGCAATATAGAGGAAAAATATATGATTAAAAAACACTGAATACGAGAAAAAGTTTCGATATGTTTCCATATAAAACATTGGGAATAGCAAAGCCGTCAATAAGACCTCCAATCTCTTATCCAATCAGATCAGTACATATATGTTACTTTTTATTATATAAAAATATATGCTTTTAATTCCATAGCTCCAACAATAGGTATTGTGCAAATATTTAGGGTCAAAGGACAAACTAATATATAGTCAACAAATTATCGATCTCTATAGTCCCTCTATACTACGGCAGGGACTAATAACACTTCATAAAAGACATTAAAAAAAAAGTAGTACTCAACAATACTTTATAAAGATACGAGAGAAGATATAAAGAAAGAGGGAAAAAAAAAGGTAGTGCTCAACAATACTTTATAAAGATATTTTTTTATATAAAATATTTGTCATTAACATTTAAAAAAATTACTTTCTTATTTATTATTTATTATTACTAATATAATTATTTGGAAATAAATAAACTTGGCTAAATAACACTTCACAAAAGACATTAAGAAAAATGTAGTGCTTAACAATACTTTATAAATATACGAGAGAAGATATAAGGAAAGAGGGAAAGAAAAAGGTAGTGCTTAACAATACTTTATAAAGATATGATAGAATATATAAGGCATATAAGGAAAGAGTGCTTGATATCTCTTAAATTTTAAGGTTAATAAAAAAATGAGTTGTACATTGTAGTCAATAGGTAGCTTGAGGTTTTGGACTTATCAAAATATTTAACCATTACTATTAAGTTGGAATATTACACAATTCATGTGCTTTTTCTACTTTTTGAATAATGAGGTTACAAGTCATGACAATTTAAATAGGTATGGATATAGGGTTATATAACAACTTTCTCATGATTAAGTAGGACTTAACAATTACTACTGCGTTGGAATATTACATAATTCATGTGCCTTTCTTACATGTGTGAATAATGAATAATGAGCTTGTAAGTCATAACAACTTAAATAGGTATGGATAGAAGGTTATATAACAACTTTATCATGATTAAGTAAGTTCTCTGAATAATGAAGTTGTAAGTCATGACAGCTTAAATAGGTATGGATATAGGGTTATATAACAACTTTCTCATGATTTAGTAAGTTCTTGGATGAAATGAGAGAAACACGTAGTCTCAAACAAATAATATTTTCCACAAAATTTAAATCTTTAATAATAAAGTAAATAAGAGAAATGTTGTTGACTATGATATAACTTGCATACATTGATATTCATGAAAATCTATATACATATAATACTAAAGTAAATTTTAAGAGAGATGGTGGATAAGATAGCTTGAAAAGGTAATAGAATACTTTCTAAATTTTCAAAATAAATACAATAATAAAATTTTAGAAGGAAGTAGTTCTCTATGTGAAATCCAATTATACCTCATATTCTCCTATATATTAAATTTTTTTTATGAATATATTTTAAATATTTAGACATCAATATTATGAATAAATTTACATTGATATTCATGAAAATCTATATACATATAATACTAAAGTAAATTTTAAGAGAGATGGTGGATAAGATAGCTTGAAGGGGGTAATAGAATACTTTCTAAATTTTCAAAATAAATACAATAATAAAATTTTAAAAGGAAGTAGTTCTCTATGTGAAATCCAATTATACCTCATATCTTCCTATATATTAAGAAATTTTTATGAATATATTTTAAATATTTAGACATCAATATTATGAATAAATTTTTAGAAATGTTGTTAACTATGATATAACTTGCATACATTGATATCCATGAAAATCCATATACATATAATACTAAAGTAAATTTTAAGAGAGATGCTTGATAAGATAGCTTGAAGGGGTAATAGAATACTTTCTAAATTTTCAAAATAAATACAATAATAAAATTTTAGACGGAACTAGTTCTCGATGCGAAATCCAATTATATCTCATATCCTCCTATATATTAAGAAATTTTTATGAATATATTTTAAATATTTAAACATCAATATTATGAATAAATAATTTTTAATATTTAAGAAAAAAAAATAAAATTTAATATTTAAGAAAAAAAATGATTTTTTTTTATTTCAATGAAGTTTTCTAGTATCACATTAATCATTTATTGAAAAATATTTAAAATATTATTCATAATATGATTCATATTTTTAGAATTTATTATATTCTCTTATTATTTCTTTACATATATATAAAATTTATTATATTTTTTATAATTTTGGATGATATTTTTCATCAATTTTTTATGTTTTCATATGAGTGGATAACATCTTTAGTAAGATAATTGGCATAAAATAGTACCAATTAAACTAATCCTAACCATACATTTTTTGACATAAATTAATCAAATACCCATCCACATTAACCAAAACTATTTAAAATAATTCTTTGAAAACACAACATCCTATTATTTATATAATCCTCCATAATAAATTGATTTATTATTAATGGATGATGATAGGGTTTCCACATTTAAGCTAGGATGTAGGGTTTCCATAGTTTTCAACCATTATGGATATGTAGTGGAGGTTTTGGCTGGACTTTTGGGACTAGGAAGAAGTTCCTAAGAGTTTTCATGGCAAGAATGGCAGATCCAATGTATCTCACATGGGTACACAAGGATGATTTGTGGGCCAATGAAGGGCTCTTTCTGGTTGAAGAAACCTACAAACTAATGTATGATTGTTTGCGTCAGGTGTCAGACGGGTCGGTGCCAGTTGCTAAGCACCCTGACCAGAGAGCAATGACTGCTCGATAGTTTTCCCCCAATTCTGGTAGTGGAAGCGCATTAGAATCCTGTCACGTGATGGACACACACCAAGGTGAGGGTAGGCATATGGTAATCCTCCCTCCAGACGGTTACACCCTTGTTTCAACTAAAACCGCTCCTAAACCTCATCCCGGTGTCATTTCGCCTAACATACCTGTGAGGAATCCTCCGTTGTGTGTAGGTGGTGTCGATCGTAACAGGGATTCTAGAAGTTTTTCTCGTTCTCACCAGAAACAAAAGAGTTTGAAAGTTATAGAATCCACGTCCTGTTGTGTTCTCAGAAGGGATGTTGCAATGGAAAAGGTAGCTATTTTAGTTGAAAAAGCTTTAGTTCGTAAGTTATTTTATACGAGAATGAGTAAGGCTTAACTGGAAAACTGGATTTTAAGTTTTTGGAAGCCAATCGTAGGATACTGCCCTAGATTTATCCTCCTTTTTAACCATTGGATGGTATTTCATTTCCTGTCTGAGGGTAATATGCTGAGAATTTAATCCAATCTCTAAAAGATTCTCGAAAATGTATCTTTGGATGTTACTCCCCGACTTTCTTATCGAGTTCTAGTCTGTTAAAATTTTCAAAGTCGTACCAAAGTTGGTAGGGAAGTTTATTTTCTTTGATGATCACTCACTTCATTGGAGTAACAAATGACTTGCATGGGCTCTGGTGGAATTGGACCTGGACAGGGGGTTAGCAGACGTTATTGATATCTATGTAGGGGATACCCACCTCTATCAACTTGTTGACTACTGGAGGGATCCTTTCCGTTGTCATTCCTACTGGAAACCATGTCATCTTAAAGAAAAGTGTMTGGATTCACTGGAGCGCAGACATGACTCAGATCAAAAAATGATGCCTGAAGATGAAGTTGGATTCTCTAGTATTGAGATATTTGCCAAAGGATCCTTCCTTGGTAAGATGTATCTTTTCTTCCCATCCTTATTTAATAAACTCTCCTCTGATGAGTTTCATTATTTATGAAATAATGAAAGATGGGTTCTTGAGATATTCAAATACTTTTGGGACCTTATTTTGAAGAAGTTTGATGACTTGGGTGTCCGTCATGGCTTAGATTCTAAGGGATTGGGTTCTGTAAGCACTCCTTTGTGCTCTCATGGTGATAATTGACCTCTCTTCCCCTCAGGTTGTGTTTCTACTTTTGATGTCCATGCTATTCTTGTGGGTTTTGGTAAGTTAATTTCTAGCAGTTTGGATCTGTGTAGAACCAAAATTATAATCTATTCCCCTACTCCTTTGGTTTCAGAAGGCCCTATTGTTCCCTTTGGTGGCGATTGCATAGTCTCATTTTTTCCTAATTATCCCTCGGGTGGAGTTAGTTTTCCTAATGAATCTCTAAACCTTAATACCAAGGTTTTTGAGGCCTTATCACCCTTGCTCCTTTCTATCTCCAACAATACTTTTAAGACTTCCTCCACTATAGATCATTCCAATGTGAATATCAGGAAAAAGGATAGACCTTGTATCCCTAAGAAACCTCCCAGGGCTATTGAAGGTGGTTTGGAATATTTTGGAGCATTGTCCCCCATTGATTTAGAGCCAGACCACTCTCAAGAACCTTTTTCCCTGACTCCTTGAACCCTGTTTACGATAGTGTTCCCATCCCGGCCTTTAGAGAAAGCCAATTGCCCTCTATCATTCTCTTATGATTATTCTTTCCTTCAACCTAATATGTGGGTTTGGGGGACCCACAAAAATTTCTTCTCTCAAATTACTTTCTCAAACAGGTTAACCCAGATATCATCTTCCTGCAAGAAACCTTGGTGGATCGTGAAAAGGATAAAAGTTTATTTCTTCAATGTCTTTGTTGTGGAGCGGTGTAGCTATGGATCCAAATGGTCGTTCGGGTGGATTATTGACTGGGTGGAACCCAAATTATGTTGATTTATGTGCATTTGGCACCAATTCAGGTATTTTTATTGAGGGAATATTCAAGCAATATGCTGAAAAGATGAAATTTCTCAACTGTTATGCACCTTATAAAGAAAGGTAAAGTTTCTGGCAACCCATTTTAAATTTTGGTTTACTAAGTGAAGAGAGTGTTATAGTTGGAGGTGACCTTAATTTCACTCTTTCCTCTCAGGAGGTGTGGGGAAACTTGTCTAGGAGTGACCCACTTGCATATTACTTTTCAAATATTCTACAAACTACTGGATTAGTGGATATCCAACTGAATCAATTGGATCCTACTTAGAGAAATGACAGAGATGGAACAACTAGTATATCGAAAAGATTGGACCGGTTTCTTATTGATGAAACCCTACTTGGAAGTCATAATAAAACTACATCCTGGATCATAAACGCCACCATTTCGGATCATAACCTGATCTGCTTACAGTTTGAGAACAAAAAATGTCAGAGTTTTTTTAGAACTGTTCGTCAAAGGTGTTTGTGCAGGAAGATCTTAATCTTCTGAGATCCTTTAAACAAAGGAAGGATAAAATACTAGCAACGAAAGAATCCACTTGGAGGCGTAGAAGTCGGGAAATATGGATTGATAAGGGTGACAAGAACATAATTTTTTTTCATAAATTTGCTTCCCAAAGAAGATGCCAAAACACTATATGGGATATAGTTGATGATGAAGGATGCTACAAATCTTCAGAAAATGATATTAAGGATATTGAATTTAAACATTTCAAATCCCAATTTAGCATGATAGAGGTAGCGGATATATGTAATCAAATCATAGTACTCAAGGATGTGCCTAGGTTTTTTAATGATGCGGAAAGCAATGAGATTGAGAAATCTATCACTTTAGAGGAAGTTAAGGAAATTGTTAGTAGAATACCAAAGGATAAAATACATGGACCGGATGGGTGGAAATAAGAACTCTTCCAGGATTTCTTTGACATTATGGGGGAGGCTCTTCACAGGGCAGTTGATAAATCCAAATGTACAGGTCATATTCCGAGAGCTCTCAATGCTACCATCTTTTCCCTTATATCAAAGGTGAGCAAGCCATAATCCTTTCATGATATTAGGCCTATATCCCTCTATAATTTTGTATATAAAGTTATCTCTAAAATCATTTCCTCCCGACTGAAAGACAAATTGGTTTCAACTATATCCTTCAAACAATTTGGGTTCATTAAAGATAGATTGATGTATGATGTTATGGGGATAGATATTGTTTTCCTTCAAGAAACCTTGGTGGATGGTGAAAAGGATAAAAGTTTTTTTCTTCAATGTCTTTCGTTGTGGAGCATTGTAGCTCTGGATCCAAATGGTCATTTGGGTGGATTATTGACTATGTGGAACCCAAATTATGTTGATTTATGTGCATTTGGCACCAATGAAGGTATTTTTATTGAGGGAATATTCAAGCAATATGGTGAAAAGATGAAACTACTCAATTGTTATGCACCTTATAAATAAAGGTAAAGTTTTTGGCAACCCATTTTAAATTCTGGTTTATTAGGCGAAGAGGGTGTTATAGTTGGAGGTGACCTTAATTTCACTCTTTCCTCTTAGAAGGTGTGGGGAAACTTGGCTAGGAGTGACCATATTGCAGATTACTTTTTAAATATTCTACAAACTATTGGATTAGTGGATATCCAACCGAATCAATTGGATCCTACTTAGATAATTGGCAAAGATAGAACAACTCGTATCTCGAAAAGATTGGACCGGTTTCTTATTGATGAAACCCTACTTGGAAGTCATAGTAAAACCACATCCTGAATCATAACCTCCACCATTTCGGATCATAACCTGATCTGCTTACAATTTGAGAACAAAAAATGTCATAGTTTTTTTAGAACTTTTTGTCAAAGGTGTTTGTGTAGGAAGATCTGAATCTTCTGAGATCCTTTAAAAAAAAGAAGGATAACATACTCGCAACGAAAGAATCCACTTGGAGGCGCAGAAGTCGGGAAATATGGATTGATAAGGGTGAAAAGAACACATTTTTTTTTCATAAATTTGCTTCCCAAAGAAGATGTCAAAACACTATCTGGGATATAGTTGATGATGAAGGATGCTACAAATCTTCAGAAAATGATATTAAGGATACTGAATTTAAACATTTCAAATCCCAATTTAGCACGATAGAGGCAGAGGATACATGTAATCAAATCATAGTACTCAAGGATGTGCCCATGCTTTTTAATGATGCGGAAAGCGATGAGATTGAGAAATCTATCACTTTAGAGGAAGTTAAGGAAATTGTTAGTAGAATGCCAAAGGATAAAATCCATGGCCTAGATGGGTGGAAACAAGAACTCTTCTAGGATTTCTTTGACATTATGGGGGAGGATCTTCACAGGGAAGTTGAGAAATCCATATGTATAGGTCATATTCCTGGAGCTCTCAATGCTACCATCTTTTCCCTTATCTCAAAGGTGAGCAAGCCATAATCCCTTCATGATTTTAGTCCTACATCCCTCTGTAATTTTGTATATAAAGTTATCTCTAAAATCATTACCTCCCGACTGAAAGACAAATTGGCTTCAACTATATCCTTCAAACAATTTGGGTTCCTTAAAGATAGATTGATCTATGATGCTATGGGGATAGCTCAATAGTGTTTACACAATGCTAAGTCTAAGAAGTTAAGCACAATTATTCTTAAGTTGGACTTAAAGAAGGCATATGACAAAGTTGTTGTCAACTCATATTGGATTAAAATGGGAGGTTCCTCAATGGATTATGTCTTGTGTAACTTTTGTTAACATGGAATTTTTAATAAATGGCTCCCCTACTGAATTCTTTAAGAGCTATCGAGGTTTATGAAAGGGCTTCCCTCTCTCCCCTTGGTTGTTCCTTTTGGTTGTCGAGTGTTTTAGCAGATTATTGGAAAAGGATGTGGAAGTAGCGTCTTTTCATGCCCTCAAAGTTGTTTCTGAGACTATCATCTCACATCTTTTTTTTGTTGATGATGTTCTCATTTTAGGCATTGGAAAATTTGAGGTTTGGATGGTGTTTCAATCTATTTTAACAATTTTTTGGCTTGCCTCTGGCATGGATGTTAATTGCCATAAGTCATGCTTCCTTGCACAAGATATAGATCCCACTATGGAGCAAAGGTTGCAGGAAGCATTCAATATACAATTTATTATTATTGACAAAGGTATGAAATACCTGAGATTTTATTTAAAACCAAAAAACTACAGGGTGGCAGATTGGAAATTGATGATTCAAAAGGTTGAGAAGAAGATTGGAAATTGGTCTTTCTGTTGGTTCTCTTTGGGAGGTAGGATTATTTTAGTAAAATCTATGTTACAAAGCCTCCCTATGTATTGGCTTAGTCTAGTCAATATTCCTTCCTCCATCCTCCACAGGATCCAGCAACACATTGCTAATTTCATTTGGAGAGGAGCTAGGAAAAACACAGGTTTTCAATTAACTAAATGGAAAAACATTGCTAGGCCAAAGGAAAATGGTGGATGGGGTATTTAGAATTTATATTGGTTTTCCCAGTCCTTGGCTGCCAAGTCATGATGGGGAGGTCTATTCGATAAAGGATTGTGGAATATGGTACTAACAAAGAAATATCTTAAAGGTATCGACCAAACTTCCTAGTTTCACAAAGATGAGTGTAAGTTCTCGGTAGCCTCTATTATCTGGAAAGATTTCATGGATTCTATGCCTATCATTAAGTGGTGGTTGGCTTGGTCGAATGGATGTGTTAAACATGTCATCCTTGGGTTGGATAAGGGGAATTTTCCAACAACAATGGATATCATCACTCCATCAATAAAATTTTGTTTGAGGCCTTGTATGGATAGAAGTGCAGCTCCCCTTTATTTGGGACAATCTGGAAGTATGACTGACTCAAGTAAGTGGAATTGTAGAAGAAATGGAGAGCATAGTGAAACAAGTACAACAGAATCTAAAGACCACACATGATAGGCAGAAGAACCGTGATCAAAGTGAACATTTCTAGATTCACTCATTAATAGAGATTAATGAGAGGGTATCCTTTACCAGATACTCGGCTATGATACATAGAATGTGAAACAGAGTTAAGGCATCTTTCAGACTCTCAGGTCCTTTAATTCAAAATCTTAACAATTTGAATATCTTCTCTTTAGCATAGGTAGATTTCCCATATGATGTTGGTACTAAACAAAGATGACTTGAGGCAAATCACCTTGGTCCATCAGACGAGATGGCTACAGAATGGATAAACTTTCTTTTAATGTTGCGGAGCAGTGGAATCTCTCTTAATAATTCGAGTGATAATATAGTATGGTCTTGGAACAAAGCTATGGGTTCTATAACAGCTAATTTAGCATATCAACCCATTTCTTTTATTATCCTCTTGGATGAAAATAAATGGTGGTATAAGGATATTTGGAAAGTAAGTATCCTAGGTAAAATTATTTGTTTTATGTGGCTGTGTTTGAAGGACTGTATTCTTACTGGTGCAAATTATAGGAAAAGTGGTGGAATTGGACATTCAACATGTAGTCTCTGTCTCAGAGATGAAGAGACGACCACACATATATTTGTGCACTGTGAAACTTTTCAATCCATTTGGAAAGATGTCCTAAGTTATTTGAATATTTCAGAAGCTTGGAGTTGTTCTTCTTTAGAAGATGCTATGCTACTTTGGTTCACTCAATACCCAAAGATGTGACATATTCCCTTTCTGGTGATTTGGGGCATTTGGAAGTACATGAATAAATTATTATTTGAGAATTGGCACAGACATGATTCCAGTATAGTCACTAAAATCCTTCTTTCAATTAAAGAACACATTGGGGCTTGTAAAGATGACAAATTTGAATACATCCTCAATCAAGTCTTCTTTGATGATACTCCAATAGGGTTCTTTGATGGCACAGTTGTTGATGATTTTTGTGGCATTGGTATTTTCCTTAAAATTAGTTCAGATCACTTATTCATAGTTCATTTATGAAAGCATAAATATTGGGATTATGGGTTCTATTACACTTTGCTTCTAGATTATCCATAAACAAGATGATGGTGGTTGGAGATTCAAAGGTGGCCATTGACTAGATTAATGACAAATCAAATTTGAACATGACGTATCTAAATACCTGGAAAGATAAAATCACGAGTTTAAAAGATAATTTTGATGGAATCAAATTTATGGATATGCACAGGAAATTCAACTCTAAAGCAGATTAAAGCTCTGGACTATCCTACGGGATAAAAAATTTTTGAGAAATCTATAAAAAAAGATGCACTCAATGCAAATAAATACATCTTATTTTAAGTCAGAAACACTCAATGAATTCCTAGTTCTAGATAGAAAATAGTTTTGTCATGTCATGTAATTATCATATTTTGTTTTTAGCATGCACTTCCTATAACTAAGACAAGAGAAACACGGTTAGAACACGGTATAATCTATTATTATTGAACTATAAAGAGATCATCACTTTTTTTATACCATTTGATTCCTAATAAAATAACAGTTTAACCTTTTTTTTTAACGTGAATTTATTTATTTATTATTATTAATCTTCATTTTCAAAAAATTTACATATTTATAACTTTATATTACCCACTAAGATTTGATGATGTCATATAATTTTTAATCTCTCTTTTTCACTTATTTTTCAATATATAACATATATTTAAAAAAAATTAAAATGATATCTTAGAGTATTGTCAAGTGACCTTTTTGATGGGTATTTTATTGAACTGAACGTATTAAAAACTAAAGTGACCCCATTGATATTCTATTGGACCGACTGTATTAAAGACTAAACAACTAAAGTCGTAGACGGAGATAGTTTTGTAAAATAACCCTCTTTCTGATGAGATGGTATAAGCTCTTTCAACATAAAATCACATCACTTTTTCTTTTTTTTGGGTATGTTCCATAATATTTATTTAAAATAAAATAAAATTTAACAACATTAAATCTTATATCTATACAGGAAAGTTAGTCTAGTATTTTAACGATCAGTAATGGTAAAGTATATAAAGCGCTTTTAAATATCAGTACTCGTAAAGTATATACAGGGATTTTAACATATGGTGACTAACACAGTAGTTTTTCTGATTTTTGTTATTTTGTAACATATGGTGACTATGGTCCTGTCTGCCCAAATAGCTAATGTGCTGCCACTCAAAATGTCATGGTTTCTGGTTTGTTTTATTGTCGTTTACAGTGAATTTTTATAAAGTAAACAGCATCCTGTAATTCAGAGTCATCACCCTCCAGATTAACCCATTATTAGCGTTCTGGAAAATAATACACCTAATAATACACCTAATGAAAGTTTCAGGCCATCCAGCCCTGCGCGTCGCAATTTCCTGATTGTCTTTGACCAGTAGTAGTGCTTCCAGTGGGGGCCGACGGGCGCCTGCTTAATAAATAAAGACCGAATGTCATCACAAATTTTGATTGATTGTTCGGAGGAGTTACAGTAAATGTTTTTCTACGAGTGTCGGAGCTGGTACTGGCCATTTTCATATCAACTTTCTAAAATTGAATATCAAGAACAGAAGCTAAAATGAAATAGCTATATAAAAGAAAGAAGAATCAGAGTCCCAGTCTCTGAATCTGCAAAGGTTAGACCATTGAAAAATCCCACAAAAATCAGGAAATGATTAGATAAAGCCAGAGCAGAAGAAGCTGAACTTTGGAAGTGGGAAGGGGCTAAGAAAAGCTATTGA
Organism: Picea sitchensis; assembly: GCA_010110895.2. Classification (NCBI taxonomy): domain Eukaryota; kingdom Viridiplantae; phylum Streptophyta; class Pinopsida; order Pinales; family Pinaceae; genus Picea; species Picea sitchensis. Next base: position 94,902 of record SNQJ01S0003866.1, read on the forward strand.
GCTAGCCTCAGCGTTGACAAATTTAGTGCATCTGGTGATAGCCTTAAATAATCATGTTTTAGAAATGAGTCCAGCAGCGCTTGATCAATCCTAAAGAGAACTCCTAAAGCATTTAGTTGTAAATCATAACCATTCTCGCTTAAAAACATTAGAGAATTGTAGACAGATTACCCAATATGGAGAGAGTGTCTGTAAAAGGGAGGAAAGAAATCTGAAAGCGAAGGTGAGTTGATAACATTACCCAATATGGAGAGTCGGTTCGCAATGCGGTGAGCAGATGTGAGAATCACAGTTTCCCGCTGTAGAGTGCCACAACCCACCCAATATTTGTACAGGATACTGATCACATGGATACTGTCCTTCCAATTCCGATAACTGAAGCAGTTGTTTTTCCCATTGCCATGGTATGGCGTAGGAACCTTATTTCATCATTTAAATCCTTGACAGACAAACTATTCCGCGCTTCATATTTTTGTGACAACAATGACAATATCGAGAGCCTCAATTTTCCACGTACCTTCTTATGCAGCGACTTGTTTATTCCCTCCAGCAGCTGTTCCTGCACGAATTCCCATTGGGCAAATGTTCAAAAACTGCACGACTTCATATACATAACCAACAACTTCATATTACATCATTCAACAATAAGTGTCGAACTATATATTCGAAGAACTTCCTATACATATTGGAGTCCATTAATTTATGGATAGTAATTGAAAGAAAACGCTGGAATTTCAAACTCCCATAGGCAAATAGTACTTATTGTGTAAGCCAAATTACCTTAATTGTAGTCATTTCCATAAATGTATTTAAATATTTGGGAGGAAAACCAAACAAAGATTGAAATGAAATAAGAGGGGATCATTCCATTCTACATGAGTACTTCTTGTGTAAGCCAAATTACCTTAATTGTAGTCCTTTCCATAAATGTATTTAAATATTTGGGAGTAAAACCAAACAAAGATTGGAACGAAAAAAGAGGGGCTCATTCCATTCTACCTGGGTGGTGAGGATGATCATATATGGAATATAAAGTATCCCAAATCAATCTAGGAGTATATGTATCTTTAAAATTATGGTGAGTCAATTCTAGATTTAAATATTTCATACTTATATGCATTTTTAAAGAACATTAATGTTTTTTTTCACAAATAAGATTATTATAAAAAATTAACATATTTTACTAGTTTTCTAGATACATCTCTAATAGCTAATTCAATAATAATATTCATCTTTCCTTTTAGTCTAACTAAAATGTTCAATCATATGGTTAAGAGGTATTAGAGGCATTTCCTATTCAAAATAATAGAGATGAAGAAATATGGGGAATTCTTCATTATACCTTTATCTCTAAATACTTGTATAAATTTTATAATATATATATACTCTATGTCAAATGAACAAGAGTAATATATAAATTTTATAGTATGTATATACTCTATATAAAATGAACAAGAGTAATAAATTTTATAATATGTATATACTCCATGTAAAATGAACAAGAGTAATGTATAAATTTTATAATATGTATATACTCCATATAAAATGAACTAGAGTAATGTATAAATTTTATAATATGTATATACTCCATATAAAATGAACAAGAGTAATAATAATTGTCGCAAATGAAAACAAAAATTCATTAAAAGCAATGTAGGATATTTGTAATATACCTTTCCGCGTAGCTCTTGAATCATGTCCAACATAAATTGATACTGTGAAACATCAAAAAAGCAAAGTTTTAGTTCAAACAATTGTTTAATCATATAATAATTTAAGCAGTTATTAATAGGTTATGAATTTAATTTGAGCTTGAACGATGTTAACGGGATAATTTATAAATGTGGAATAGAATTCTTCTATAATTTATATATCACTAAAACAAAATCAGTGAAATCAAACATGGAGAAAAAACAATATGTAACTTGGATGGATTATTCAAGGTACATGTGAAACATCAAAAAAGCAAAGTTTTAGTTCAAACAATTGTTTAATCATATAATAATTTAAGCAGTTATTAATAGGTTATGAATTTAATTTGAGCTTGAACGATATTAACGGGATAATTTATAAATGTGGAATAGAATTCTTCTATAATTTATATATCACTAAAAAAAAATCAGTGAAATCAAACATGGAGAAAAAACAATATGTAACTTGGAGGGATTATTCAAGGTACATTTACAATTAATTTGAATATGGTGTAAGAAGATGAAGCCTAGGAAATTGAATTAGATTTTCAAAGATATAACTTTTATTCATAGAAATTGTGAATAACTATGTCAAATTTGATTTTTTCTAACAATGGTATCTTATTTTTCCAACTAAATATAAGGTATATGTTTTTGTCCATGTAGGTGTTGAGTACCTTAATGATGGAGTTTCATTCCAAAAATTTTTATACTTGTAGACAATTGTTGGGCACAAACAGATTTTGAGGAAAAGTCTACTTTTGGAAAGTAAAGCTTAATTGAGAAAAAAACAACTGGTAGGAAAGACAACAAGTGGGGGAAAAGTCGCATGCAAAGGAAGAAGGCATGCAAGGCACGCATGTAGAAAAACATAACCATGCTAGGGTAAGAGTTTTTGTAAGAGATTGTAACAACTCACAGGTTGTAAATTAGTATAAATAAGTACCTAGAAGGTCTAGGTTGGGGTTGATTCCAGAGTTTTGTTATGCTCGGTTAGGAGAACTACCGTAAGATTTGATATATTTCTGTAAATTTTTGAGATGTAGGGGAGTTAAGTGGTTAGATATTGAGGGTTAGATCGCATGATGAGGATCCCGACATGATCTAGTTAGCCTCATAGAGGTTGTGGAACACGTTTTGTGATTGTATAATTGGAATTGTAGTGCACACAGTGTCATATATTACAAAAATCTAAATTAAAGATCATAAAAATCCAGATATTTGTGGACGTAGCCTAGGAGGGGGTGAACCACAGTAACACAGGTGTTATGTGTTGTGTTTATTGTGTGTTTACCTTTTGTAAGTAGTTAGACTATGAATGGATGAATGAATAATTATGTGAGATATGTTATATGTTAGATCTGTTAGAATGCATACATAGACTTAACAGATGAATAAATATTAAGAGTAATAGAAAGAACAACAAGTTCAAGGCCTAAGAAGATAAATTGCAACCCCTGATCCCCACTCTTTCCTAGACTGCAAGCATCTGAGCATTGTATTCACCCGTAGGACTATCTCGGGTGGGACTGCACAATACATTCTGTGTGTTTTGTTTCCTTTTGGTTTACCTAGAGGGTTGAAAGTTTTAAAGGTTTTTGTTGGAAACCTATTCAGATATGAACCTGGGTCATCCCAAGAGTAGAAAGAGAGAGTAATAACAAAAAAATGATTTTGTTACCATCTGGAACTACATGGGATTGAGTGAGTGGGATCCATAAAAGAACTGCTAAGAGAATGAAGGTATAAAAATGAATGTTTATACCGTGGAACCCAATGAAGGCGGAAATCAAAAGATGGTTGAAAAAAAAGAAGCTTGAATTTTTCGAGAAGGATTACATAAAACCTAAGTTAACACCATGAAAATATCTGGACAAGTGCGTGTTTAGCGACCCGCATGAGGTATATTTCTATGATTTCCCATATGTGTTGTAGGAGTGGTTATTGAGGTTGAAAGAAAACCACCCTACAAATCGAATCAGACAGATCATGTGTAATTCTGTAGAGATCGTGCAGTTACAACAAGTTAACAACAAATTTACACATGTAGTAGATTTATGGCTAAACAATATTGTTGCAGGGTTTATCATAGAATTTGTAGTACATACCATGAAGTATTACAACACAACAAAGAAAGAGTTTCTAAAAGGACCTATAGGTAGGTATATAAGATTGTTGTATACTTCAATCAATATTTTACTATAAAACAATGATTTGATGACTATGTAAGCATACAAATAAACTTCCCTGTGTGCATGGGGGAAGGCGTGAAGCATTGACAAGATGTGGAGAAATGGAAGAAGATATGGATAAGAGAAAGAAGGAGGAGGCTATGGACCCAATCATGATGGAGGAATATTAGATCAAATAGATCATGGAAA